>JAVJGG010000058.1:18874945-18904534 GCA_035590195.1 Aviceda cuculoides
CCGCCCCGCCGCCGCCACGAACTACAACTCCCGGCGTGCACCGCGGCTGCGCGGCACCCTCCGCGCGGCGGGAGAACTACAGGTCCCAGCATGCACTGCGCGCGGCCGCGCTGAGGCGAAGGCCCGGGCGCTATGGCGGGCGTTTTGCCTCAGCTTCCTGCCCTTGAGCTCTGCGCTGCCGTGGGTGTCCCCCGCCTTCGGCACGGCTGTGTTGCCGCCTTCTGAGAGCGAATGCCCCGCGAGTCAACGCCCCACGTGACTAGGTGAGGGAGGCGGCCAGGGCCCCTCAGGTTTCCTGTCAGGCAGGTGGGCCCAGCCTCGGTGTCCTCCAGCCGGCCATCACTCCTGTAGGAACGTACACGCGGGTTCGTGTCTTTGGCTGCTGTAGGACCCCTAAGCGATACGCTGTGGCAAAGTTGCGTTGTCAGTCGGGTTGTTGTCAGCCCTCTGAGTAAAGTGTTTGCACTGGGGCTTAGCTGCACCACAGTGTAAAACCACAGTAATTGCCGAGATAACCGCTTACTAAATCCTGCATCAGAGGTGATGAGGAAATTGTGATGGCAAGAATAAAAACAAACAACGTGTCCCTGAGAGACAGTTCACACACTGAACATACTGGTAGAGAAACGGAAAGAGGTTTCTGTTCTATCGCCCACAGTAAAGAGGATGTGAAAAACATGGCAGAATTGTATGTACTTTCCACTAAAAAGCAGTGAAATGAAGCTTGAAAAAGGAAAAAGTGGTATTCCTGCCATCAGACTGAGAACAGTCAATGACAAATTTTTATAGGAGATGAAACCCAGATATGTCTCCAGAGTTGTTTGATGCTTCAGAAACCAAAGGTAGATGTTTGCACAGTGGAAACTTCCTATAACTGTTACTTTTAATAATAAATGCATACACGAAGACATACCCCTTGACCTGACACTTTCTATGTGGCTTGTTTTACCAACACAGAAGGCACTTAATTAAGAGACTAGGACTCCCCATACATAGTAATCGTATACTAGTGTGGAACAACAACTTTCAGCATGGTTGTCAGTCAGGCAGAAATTTTCTTGCTTAGAGCCTACTGCACAGATTTCATGGGTTGAAAACACTGGCTGTACACGGCATGTTTGGTATCAGGGCGTCAGTCTATCTGTTAACTCTCACAGTAAAAATTTTGGAGAAAAGCAAGTCATTAAGACTATTGTCATTAGATGATCACGTCTGGTGAAATGGAGCATGCAGATGAAACTGACAGATCTAATTTAGCTCCTAAATCAGGAATTACAACGTTCTTCTAGCTCCACAAGTCAGAAATAGCCTGTATGTTGCTCAACAGTGATTTTTTAAAATTTCTTTTCTTCAGAAAAATCTCTCCTTTTCACCTGCTTCATTATGTTGTTTTGCATATGTTACTTATAGACACTGTTTACTCAACTATTGTCAATGCCCATGTCAATTTAGAGAGCATGTAAAAATTCACTCCGTCAAAAATAAGCCTGATCTCACAGAGCCTATAGTCTCACACAGATGCGTTAGCTTCTGGGACTGCGCTGAGACTAAATCCTGCAGTGTAAAATTTGATGAGTGCCCATAAAGGTCCACAATTTTAAGGGTATGAAAGCATATATGAATCCTTTTGCTGAACAGTAGCAGAATTTGGAACCTCACAGACCCGACCGCTGTTTGGGGAAGGTTTGGGTGACATAGTCAGTTACCAACTCAATGTAATTTCTTTACTTATTACAAGTACCTCACAGAGAAGGCAGAATTGGAAGTTATAGGTAGATGCCAAACAATCTCATGTTAGGAATAAGAAGCTATTTTCATAGGGGTAGTGCCTGTGCCTCTAGGGAAGTGGAGACCTCTTTTGGAAGATGCACTTGAATAGCTCACCTGTTCCTGGGATCAGTGCAGGTGTGATATTCCACAGCTCACGACATACAGCTCGGACTACATGGCCCCCTCTGGCTTCAAATCTATGAGTGCCTTTAGTACCTGATTCTTTGGGTGTGCTTTCTGCTTGATAATTTTAACACCTCCTCCCAGGAATTTCAGCCAGGATGTTTGGCAGGTAACATCTAGTCTGCAGTTCCTCCACAATGTACCGTAACAACAGGGGTGACTGAGCGGCCAAGCTGCAAAGTCTCATTTTTCTGAGGTGACAACTGGTGCTCAGGAAGGAAGAGTCTGGGAAAGGCCCAGGAAAGAATCAACCCCAAAACTTACTACAGCCTGCAGATGCTTTAGACACACTGTCTTCTTACAGTGGATACAAACTCAGCAGCGCTGCAGTCATAGAGTACTTTATAAAGTACTAGTTCTTTATAACTGTCAATGCCTCATGGAAGCTTTGTCAGTTGGCTGGATGCTGACACAATCCTGAGAGCCAGACAAAACCAAGAGCTGATGTTTGCATGGCTGCTTTCATGATCCCCATGTCATTTCAGCCATTCTGAACACAGAACTAAAATACTCTTCAGGATCACAACCTTTGCCTGGTTTTCTGTCGTGCTGAGCAGCAGACAGCTAGTGTGCTGTTTGGATAACAAATGCAAACCATGGATGTGGTACAATCTGGATTTTGTCTGATTTGCACCTGTCATGAGGGTGGGCAGCATCTGCCACGTTTGCAGTTAGCATATTTGTTTTGGGTAAACAGAGTATTTGTTTATCAGTGTGACACTGTCACCAGATGGGGCTGTACCCTATAGCATTACAGGAATCTGGTTTAAATTATTTTTTTTTAAATACATCTTTTATTTGAAACCTCTATTATTAGTATCTATTGGTCATCTGGCAACAGCATCTTCCCTTGAGAAAAGCAGCCTTACCTTCAGAACCTCAAGTCCCACTTGTCATCAGTCACTTGTCACCAAATCCCACTTGTCATCTGGAGGAAAATGCATAAATTATCAAAACTGTGGCTCCAAGACTCCATTCTGAACTTATGCTGCACATGGAGAACAGAGAAGAAAACGGGGTGGAACTCACAGCCCACAGCACTGTGGTCATGAGCTCCTCCTGCTCAGATGAAGGGAAAATCTCTCACTAGCTGAAGATGTCCTATGACAATAACTGAGCCATTCTCTTCTAGACAGTAGAGAGCAGCAAGAGGAACATCCAGAAGCACGTCACTGCCCTTATTTTAAAAGGGAAGAGATGTGTAAAGAGTGTAAATGGAGGGAACAAGGCCTTGTCAACAGTCTGCAGTACAGGACAGAGCAGAGGCCAGAAAGCCTCAGCTCTCTCCTCGCATTCTAGCTTTTCGTGATAATAATCCTAGAAAGATCTCCAGTTCTGCAGTTAAGGGGCAAAGGCCGGTACAGTATTTCGGTGCAGCTGCCTCCCAGCAGAGAAGGCCAGAACTGTGCCAGGGATTACACACACGAACGAGTTAGTTGTGTATTGCATACTTAGGATTTTGCATTTGCCACAGAGTATTTATTTTAGCAAATGAGCATATGGGATACGTGGGCAGCTCGTGAAATGTGGGAGCATTCCTACTGCAAGGAGAAGGTTGCATCTAAGGTCGTGCGTATGGAAATATTTATTCCTGCCCAAGGGCGTTTGCAAAATAGTCCCCAGAGTCTTGGTATGGAGCTCCCCCTCCCTGGAGGCAGTCTGTCAAACCCTAAAACAAGCTGTCCTTTTGTCATGTTGCAAAGCCTACTGAAGGCCAAGGGCGAGGGAAGTCACAGTTTGAATGACAGCCTCAGCACAGCTCCCGGAGAAGGCTCAGGGAGATGTGGACTGTAAGGCCTGGTAACCACTGTGAGCTGGGGAAAATGACAGGGATTTTCCTTTCAGCATTTACTGCCTGGTTTCAGAAGGAAGTCCAGCCTCTGCGGTCACATTGTCTGCCCATCTGTTCCTTCCTTTACTATCTCTGGAACTCACTGACCAATTTCAGCCAACTATGAGCGAGATGTAGAGATTTCAAAGATAATTACCATCCCTTAAATTTAATAAGGAGAGTGCCTAATGAAGGAAGTGCTGCTGTGTAAAAAATAGGTAGATCCCAGCCCTGTCACAACTCACTTAGCAGCAGCCAGACGATCACTAGGTCCCTGTGCACTGTTTGCCCACCAACGGGACACACAGCTCCAGAGAATGCAAATATAGGGGGAGTGGGGGAAAGGACTTCACTAGATTCCTTGTTCAAAAACCAAGTTGTTAATTTCTCCTGAAGTTCTGCATCATGTGATTCTGATAAAGGAAGATAACAACTCTGAGAAGAACCCAAAGAAAACACAACCTCAGTAGTCATACCGTGCTGTTAGTAAGCAGTAATTTTAAGCCTAACATGATATTTTGGAATGGGAACTTGGTTTGAACCCTGCTGTTTGACGCACACAGACACAATTCTGCTAGGAACTAGCCTGCCTTGGTTTGGCTCTTTACGGAACGGGTTATTTCTCTCAGTTGCACCGGGGTCGCAGGCGAAGGCATCTCGCGTTCAGCTTCTCAGCCGAACACCCTTCCCCTACCCCGCAACATCTCGGCCCTCCGGCCAGCCCGTGGCTTCGCGTCCTGCGGCACAACCGCCCCGGCCGCACCGGCGCCCCGCCGCCAGCAGCCCCGCCACTCCCCGGCCCCGGTCCGATGTGGCAGGTGGATCCTCACGCTGTCCCTGGAGAAGCCCTCCCGCGAACGGCCTCCAGACGGCCCGGCCGCCCGCACCCAGCCGGTTACCTGCGGGCCCCGCCGGTCCCGGTCCCGGTTCCAGTCCCGGTCCCGGTCCCCGTCCCCGTCCCCGTCCCCGTCCCCGGCCCCGTCCCCGTCCCCGTCCCCGTCCCCGTTGTACCTGCTCCTCCCGGCCGGCAGGGGGCGGCGCACCGGTTCCCGAGCGGGAGGGGGCGGAAGGAGGCGAGGCAGCTCCTCTCGGCGCAGGCGTCTGCTGCCGGGGCCGAGGAGACGTTACTGCGCATGCGTCAACTGCCAGCCGTTGGGTGGGCGCGGGCTGCGGCGCATGCGCGGCCCCACCTTGCGCATGCGTGCGGCCGGTTGGCCGAGGCGGTGAGGGGAGGCGGTGGTCCTGCGGGCAGCCATGAGCGGGTTCGGGGCCGCGGCGCCGCTTTCGGGCTCCTCGGCTGCGGCTGGGGCCCGGAACGGCAGCAGCGACAGCCTGGAGAAGATCGACATGTCCCTCGGTGAGGAGAGCGCGTCGGGCCCGCCGCTGTGGGGGAGGGGGCGGAGGGGCGCGGGCTGTGACCCGGGCGCCCCGCCGGGCCCCGGGGCGGCGCGGTGGCCGCTCGCCTGCGGTTTCCCTTGCTGTGGTGGGAACCAGCCTCGGCCGGTCAAAAAAAAAAAACAAAAAACGCAAAACCAAAGTAAAAAAACTTTGACGCAAAAAAAAAAAAAAAAGTGTGGTCCAAAGGGATGAAAAAAGCGAGCTGCATGCTGTAAAGCGATAAAATTGCCTGAAAACGCCAAAGGCTTTGCCCTGCCCTCGGCGGAGGCCCTCTTGCAGTGCACCGTTTGGCTCAGTCACAGCTGGAACTCCAGAAATATTCCGGAGTCTTTTGCCACCAGTGCTGGAAGGTCGCTCTCTCTAAATGACAATAAAAATACCGTGATTTTCACAGACAGCCCTGGAGCTTGAGCTCAGAAAGGCGGCTGGGTTGTGTCAGTCGTGCTTTGACACCGCAGGCTGGCAGCGCGTGGCTGTGTATTTCTGGTTTTCTCAAGGAGCTTCGCAATCTGCTGCCGGCAGCTCCAGCACCGGCCCGACTACGTTCGATTGCCAAAAAAGATGTTACCTCGCCAGGCTAGGGTTGTTCATGCCCCTCCTGTAGGTTCCCCAAATTATGTTTGGCAGCTACTTCTTGCCCAGATTTCTGATACGAATTTTGTCGGGTTCGATTCTGTCGTCACTCCTGCCCAAATCCGTGTGTGGCGAGTGACCGTACCAGCGGACCGAGGCCGTGGCGCTGGCTGGGTTCCTGGTGGGGTCGAAGCTTGGGCAGACGCCGTTTGGAGGGGCTGATCCCGGGAAGGACCAAGGAGGGCGTCAGGCACTTCATTTTGGGGACTGAAAGGCGTGAAAGATGTTAGCGTGCTGAATACGTAAAAACATTGCTCGTTGTTTGGATTTTGCTCGTGTTCAGAAAGGTGAGACCGGTCTTGGCAAATCTGACTTCATCATCAGGTGCTCCTCCGGGGTGGGGTGGCAAGAACCTGAATTTCAGGATAAGAAGCTGAGTGTGAGGCCAGAAGGGGGGAGGCTTCTCACCTGCGGCAGCACGTATCCTGCTGTGAAAGAAGAGACCAGGAACCAGGGGGCCGTAGGGATCCTAGTTCTCAGACGAAACTGCAGCCTAGGTGTAAAGCAGTTGCCTTAAATTAAATCTAGGGAAGAAAAAAAAAAAAAAAAACCAACAAACTAGTGCCAGGAGAAGGAGGAAAGCACTTGGAGGTTCTCAGCTGCAGCACCCCATGATGTGGTAATGCTGGTAAATCCCTGGTAAATGATGGTGGTGACCTCCCTTGGTGTCAGGCTGCCCTGAAGAATCAAGCTGTACTAGTCACTCCAATTTTAGCTCTCAGAAAAACAATGCTTATGGTTTTAACTGTTTGGAAAATGATTTTTTTTTATTTTTTTTTTTTTTAGACTAGTTCTTCTTGTGTGCTGCCTAGAGAAGTTGTAATTCTAGGTATGCAAGCTTAAAAAATCCAAAGAGAAACTGTAACTGGTATACAACATAGCAGCCCCTCTCTTCAGTGAAAGAAGTGGGATTTGACGTGTTCCATAAGCTGATGCTGACCAACCACTGTGCAAATCTAGAATACTGGCACCGACCCACAAAACCTTCTGCAGGGCAGATCCACTTAATGTCAGAAACCTCTTTTTATGCCACAGCAGTTGTGATTTTTTTTGTCCTTCTATGTTTATCTGAACTTTGGAGAGGACTTGGCACTTTTTTTGCAGCAGCTGGCCATAGGCTCTGAAGGTCTTTCTGAAGGAGGTCAGGAAGAGTGTTGTGGCCAAGCCTTCCTGCCTTTGGCCTGGCATGTTAGCTGGGGTGGCCTGACATCTGTGTTCTTCATTAAGTGTGTCTAGTTGTGCTTAATGTCATATCTGTCGGTGGTCCAACTCAATCCTCCTACATCAGCAGCCTCCTCCCATTGTCACGTTCAAACGACCTTGAACAATTTGTCTTCCAAGGAGCCTAGGAAAGAGCTTAATGGAGAGGAAAGGATTCTTTGCCGCTGCGAAGCTGGCAAAGGTGCTGCTAAATTTTCTGTCCATGGCTGGTTCACAAGGATGGGGTACCACACACTTTTCGCTGGCTGTGGCGTTCTGTTGTTTATTCATAAAATTGTCACTGATCCTGGGCAGGTCCAGAGTCCGTCCTGCCCTGATCTGAGGTGAAGCCATTGTGGAGGGACCAACGCCTGAAGAGAGAATCAAATTTTCTTCCTTTCTAAATGCCTGAACTCAGTGCATTCACTCCCTCATTTAGAGCACATACAAGGTCAGAGTGAAACCGTGGGATATGTAAAGTAGAGAGTAAAGATGTTAAACCAGTGACAGCAAAGTAATTATTGCTTCCAAGCCTGGTCCTTGAATGCTCCCTAAAGCACCCTCATAAATCGAGTTAATGGAGAGAGAAGATGGACGACACTTAAAGAGACTCCTGTGGCTTTGTTCTGGTAGCAGATGGCGTCTTGCCTCATGAGAACACTTTGGTGTTCTTGAAAATGCAGGAAAACTTTCTGTTGGGTACCGTGCTCTATCATCTCCCTCTCAGCCCCCTCTCAGGCTGCATTTGCTACTCTGCCCTCAGCATGGTGGACGATGTTTCTTCTATTGCATGTCTGTCTGGAGCAAAAACGATTACTATTTGGCGAAGTGGCTTTGCTGTGTGTCATAAGCTGGTGTATTAAATTAATGCATTTATTTACGAGCGCCTGGTCTCAGAGTCCTTCCCGGTCCCTAGCAGGAGCAGTCGTCACGAACAAAACCTGGGTGCTGGCTGTCTTCTGCCTTCTCAGCCGAGTCAGGGATCCAGCTTAAGGGCTCGCCAAGTGGGGCAGAGAACGTTCCTGGGTACGAAATGCAAAGTGGTGGCCGTGCTCTCCCTGACCTTTGAAATCCATCAGAAGCACTGGTTACCTTGGTGCTGGCAGACCTAAGGGATACCCGTCCGGCAGGGAGCGTCCCGCCAGCGTCAGCTCTAACAAGTCCTCTGACTAATTTGACAGAAATGCAATTCTGCCTGTATCTGATCTGGATCAAATGAGAGACAGTAACACGCAGATCTGGCATCAGTTATTATGAAGCCTCAGCCTGTTGACCAGACTAGACTTGGTTTTACTTCTTTTTCTCAGCTTTACTAGGTTTTACTGTCTGTTTAGTTGCAGATCTAAATCTGTTTCTGCAGCCCTGAGGCCGCGTCAAAGTGCTTGGGCATTCATGCATTGGCTGCGTTAGAAGAGAAGGTATTCTGTTTGTACCTTTAAGACGGTACTTGATGAACTCGTTTAAAAAATCCTGGGAATTTATGTCATAGAGTCAATACAAACTTAAGTGCCAGAACTCTCAGATGGGTTTCAGTATTAGAATGCTAACAAAATGGGTTTAACTGAAACTTAAACAAGTGTAAGGACTTCTTAGTGGAGGAAAAAAAAAAAGGTGCAGTGACAACAGCAGATGGAGCTGTTGGAAACTTAAAACGTGTTCGTCCTGGTGGAGACACAGAATGTTCTCAGTGTAAAGCTGAAGAACCTGAAGAACCTGCACCTGGTATGTGTTATTTCCTGCTACTGATGCTCCTACCACAAGTATGCTCCATAACATTATCAGCGCTGTTCTCTTTGTTCATGATACCCATTAGTGTAGTACCTGCGTGCTTTCTATACTTTGAATTAAAAGAAAACTGAGGTTCTTATGAAAACTAACCATGAACTATCCAATATTTTGATAGTTTATATCCAGATTTAAACTGTAAGGCAAGAATAATTCATCGTAATTATTCTTTAAAATCCATGAAATGAAACAAGGGTTTCTTTAAGTTGATAGTGTTATTGCAGCCTTGAATATCTAAAGATAAAAACAAGATAAGGTCCACAGAGGAAGCAGTATTTTTTATTTGACTGTTAGAATTGGCAAGACTCAGAGAGGCTTCCAGGCACAAAACCTTCTTGAGGTTTGAAACGGAAGCCACAGATTTCCAGCTTTGTGCAGGTTGGAAACTAGTGCTCTGAGTTTAATTTAATTAATGTGGATCAGAGCAAGGTGATAAAGTGATCGGCCTCTAGGGGACAGGCAGAGAGTCACAGGCATTATCACCTATGGAAACTTCAGGAGTGAGCTGTGGGTAGTTTTAAAATGGGATGCACAGGGAAATGGCAGATCAGAGAGACCAGATGACTTCAAAAGGATTTTCATGGTATGCCTTCATAACTGAGCTACAGGAAAATATTGCAGTTTATTATGGAGACAATATTGATTAAAAGTATTGCATAGCTCTCGTGAAAATGTTGAGCTTTTCCTTGTGTTTCATCACTTGAATTGGTTATTTTATTCTGAGGAGTGAAGCTAAATAACCACTATGCAACCATATTTGAGTGTTCAGACACAATTCTGAACAGTTAGCCCATTCGTGGGGAGCAAGAATCGCTTTCCCAAGAAAAAAAGAAAAGCAAAGGAGGCACACAAGCGTGCTTAGACAGTGGGAGCCAGAGTCAAGGGAAAGTTTTGGATAAATGCTTTGCCAATGAGTCACCTAACAGAAAGGGATGGGTTAGTCTGGGTATCTTGCATTACCATTTCAGCTGGACCTGCGATACTAGGCTGCATATTAGAGATACAGTCTTCAACAATTAAAAATACCACTTAGTAAAACAAGTGGGGCAGAAGACTAGGTGGAATGCTTCCTATTTTGTTACCTTCTTTTCTTGATGCTTAATTTGTAATCATACTCGATGACTGGGGTTTTTTGATATAACCACTGTTATATTTTTAAATATATAGCATATACTAATGCAGACTAGAATTAAATCATTGATTATTCATCCATAAACATTTTAAAGGTAGTTTTTGATGTTTAAGAAATGAAGCAGTTCACACTAAGTCATGGATCCTCAATGCTCTTAACCTGGGAGGACCTTTCACACTGAGTAGTATTGTGAAGTGTGACAGAAGTAGAAACAAAGCAGAGTGGTAATGACATAGAAGTCAAAATACAGACCAAGCCCTGACAGCATCCTTTTATGTACTCATTTTGCTTTATTGGCAAATTTACTTTTAACTTAGGTTAAAACAGACTTTCTCCCCTGTGAGTTAAAAGTTTTTATTGAAGTTTTTGAGTAACTGGTGATGTAGGAGTCTGACAGAAATAAAATGAATGACAGTACATCGTTTGTAACCCCTGACTTGTTTGTTTTTTAATGTAGACTGTAATAAATGAGAACATAGATTCACTTGTCCTGGTAACCACCTTGTAGTTCCAGAAAGACGAATTCACTCAAGGAATCCAAAATTAGAAGGTGACAATCTCTTTGATATTTTAAAGTTCAAACGCTTTTATCAGTTATTTAGAAAATACAAAGGAAACTGGCAGCCGAAGGAGCTTCCACAAATTTCGTTTTGGGTTTTCAAGGTTTCCCTTTCCTTTTTTTACACTACTGTAAAGCAAAATAACTCTTTATTTAAATAGCATAACCCCTAGATTACAGTGGTACAAGAAAATAAAGGAAAAAAAAAAAGCAACAAGCAGATTCACATTTTTTTTTTGCCTGGAAAACCGGAAGGGACCTTAAGTGTCAGCTGGAGTTGATGGCCAAAGGATACATATAGATTTATATGTTTGCAATGTATATGAGTATGACAGGATTTATATATGGTCTGTCAACCTTCCTATGAATAATGCTTGCTATAAGCAATGTCACAGTACATGACATACGATGGCTTTCGAAGTAAATGATAGCAGTACTTTCAAGATTTGCTTGCATTTCTTTAGTGTCACCGGCAGTTTTTAAGATCACACATACCTCTGTCCTTCTGGAAGTCAAGTACATTTTTTTGCAAGTAGATAAAATTTCCTGACTCTTTCAAATGCAGTGTGCATATTTTGCTATTATTCTCATTCAGTCTCTTCCCTTGCCCCCTCCCTTCAAAAAGAATATGCAAGTGAAAGCTAGCTACCCATAAAACCTGGTGGTTTTAGAAACTTGATGTGTTTTTATTTAGAATTAACAATTATTATTTAAGTATTCTCACTCCTATTATACACATGAATATGTAGAGGCAATAAGGCAAATAACACATTAAAGATCTTCCTCACTATATAAAAATTAAGACACACCATAACAGGAAGTTTTAGCATTATTATTCTGGCTACGAAATCTGTAAATCATGTCCATACGCTTAAAAAGCAAGTCACGCTGAACACAGTAATAAAAGGCATTTCAGACTTCAAAGAGAACATTTCTCTGCTCAATAACCTTCCTTCTGAGAAGGTCATTTAGTCATAGGTTAAGAGCTAATGGCACCAGTCAAAAAACAGATCTGCTACGAATTCTACATACCTCATTTAAGTCTTCTGAATTGTTATATTAAAACTCTGTTATTAAATTCTGATGTATCGATATGAAAGATAACATAAAGCATTTCTCTTTTAAAGTTTGTTGAATATTTTTAAATGGATTGAAGAATCCAGAATTTCTCAAGTAAAATAACATTATGAGTTCTTATAAATCCTCATCGAATCCCAGTTATCCGCTCGTGTGTCCGTCTCCACCCAGGGCCTCCTTTTAGTCCTGGATTTCCAAGAAGAGGATTTATGGGTGTGCACCAGCGCCAGTGAGGTTAAGGCTTAAATCCCCCCAGAGGTTTAGGCCGTGGACATGGCAGCATCTCACTCCTTCCCGTTGGGATCTTCGTCCTGAGCTGGACCTCCCGGCACAGGTCTGTTTCCCCGTGGTCTGGAAGGTGCGGGAGCCTCAGAGCGGGGCTCGCGGCGGCAGTCGGTGGCGGTACCTTCCTCGCCTGGGTGTCCTCACGGCTGTTGCACTCTCCTGGGGGTTGGGTTGCTCGTGTTCAAATCCCTCTCTGCCTCACTGAGAAAAGCTTTTGAAGACGGTTTCAGACCCCTCAGTGGCTGTTTTACCGAAGAGCCTCCTGGAGCTGAAGCAGACTTACTTGTCTCTCAGGTTGGAGCAGTTCTGTTTTGTAAAAAAAATTCAATATATTCACAGGTCAGGACAGAAAACTGAGGAAGCCTCTACAGGTCAACACTGATGAGACTGAGGCGTGATTAATACCGGGTTCCAGTTTCTAAACTTCAATTTCAGAAAAGCTAGGAAATGTGAAAGCTCAAGCTCTTTCCACAGAATTTAGCTGTACAAATACTGCTGCAGTTTCGCACAATGGTGTATTTTCACTCCATATTGCTTCTGGTGCCACCAGTTAAGTGCCTGGTTTGCCTCTGCAGCTCCCTGGCTTTCTGAGGAACGTGCTAATGGTGTAGCCCGTCGGCAAGCCAACCACGAGGCCGGGGTGGCCCTGGCCGAGCTGGGCGAGAGGTGATGGGGCAGTTCAGGCTTTTTACGGACCCTCGTGCAGCTCAGGGGCTTCCCCCCCCGCCTACACGTCTCCGAAGGCAAACGTGAGAGTGGGGTGCTGCTGCCCGGGTGGTTCCCCTGGTTTTGCCCTGGGTCCACGTTCCCCTTCTTGCCCACGCGGAGCGCTTGCTGGGTGCCCGTGGCCTTCGCTCTGGAGGAGAACCCTCAGCTGGCGAGCCCAGTACAGACTGGGGGGCAACCCTACGGCGGGGGCTCCACCCAGTACGCTCGCAGGTCAGACTGTGTTCCTTGGTGGGGGGATCCCAGGCCAGTTCCCAGCGCAGGTAACAAAACCAGCCTGCCGGTATGTTTGCACAGACCTGGATCACCGGCGGCTTAGGAAGCGGCCGGAGCAGTCGTCCAGGGGCGAATCCTAAATGCTTCACTCAGACAAAAGACCAAAAGACACATTAAATTGTTTGGTGCTTTGTCCAACGATTCAGTCAATCTTACAGGATTTGGCTCTAGTTTTATTTTAAAGCAATCTATTTTTTCCCTATATAAATATAAAAAAATCTAGGATGCACATCAAAAAGCCATTTTCTATTCCCCGTGTTGTGTCAAGCTTTCCACCTCTGTAGCAGTTGTTTCATTTGCTCTATTCCCTTCATTCACAGTCCAGTATAGAACTGGAGAATTCAGCAAAGGGCAAAAAAATGATTCAGTCGTTGAGACTATTACTTCCAGTTCAGGATTATTGCTCACAATATTTTCTCTGGACTGGCTCGGTCCAGACTTCAGTGGCTCAGAAAATAATGCTGTCCTTGCATTTGATTTCATTAAGACACTGTTACTCAGGCCTCACACTGGTGAAAGGAATTTCAGTGCAAAGGAGATATTTTCATAGCATGGTAAGCTAAAAGGAAAACCATCTTTTAGTGAACCATGCCTTTCCAAAAATCACCGAAGAGTTAGTACTAGTGTGGCTGTTATCCCCTTAGGGACATTAACACGCTACGCCAGGAACAAATAAATAAATCACACATGGCTGTCGGGCAGACGTGGGAAAAATGATTCTTCTTTACTGAAACTATTGGATCAAGTGACCTTGTTTCGACCTGGGTTTGGGCAGAAGCCAGTCCCAGTGGGACAAACATAAGAAGGCTGTACTTGAGATGGCTTTGGGGTTTTGCTTATTTTCTTTGTGTTGGGCAGAGTTTTAAAATAACAGAGAAAAATCAAAACCACTCGAATAACTGATGTATTTATTTTCTTATATACAATTAAATATGGCACATCTGACAGTAGTTGTACAATAAACTCAAAATGATAATCAAAGCTGGACAGTAGATCAAATAACTCAGTGCTGAACCTATTAGAAGCCAAATCCTGTACACTGAATTTCTGAAGAAAGTTTCACCCAGGAGCTGCATTAGCTAAGGATTCAGAGGCTAAGATTACCCAGTCTCAATTTCTCAAACACTGGCTGGTGACTGTGACTCTATTACCAATATACCAGCTTCATCTTCCATAACATTGAACTGGCTCTTTCCGCTCTTTCTTCCACACAGCCAGCAATTCATTGGTTGTTGTTACCTCTTAGAGAACAATTATCAATGTCCCAGAGAATTCACCTGCAGTTAGTGATTACTCTAATAAATAAATGCAGACTGGATTAATTCTTCTGCTATTAATGTGGAAGATGTTCATGTTTACTATTGTTTGAAAGTCAGTGACAGCTACTTTGCAAAGCAGTGGATTTCTGGAGAACAGGGGAAGCTCAGTCAAGGAGTTTCTTTGCTTTGGGACCCATGAGATCCTCTCTTCTCCTTCGGGCAGCGACAGTGCCTGGAACATGTCGGTTTTGCAGTTGGGCATGTTCTGGGTTGGGACGGACATCTGTCCTCACAGCTGTTTGATAAAGGAGAAAAAAGCAAAAAAAGAGAAGTATTGTAATATGATAATTCTTTATTGTCACATTCCTCAGCTTTCATGACAGTTCTTGTCTAGAGCAACGTGTCTTGCTGTTGTCCACTTGTCGACAGTCACGACCTAAACAATGCTTTCATTTCTTGAGAGCAGTGAAGTCCGGAGTGTCAACACTGCATAGTGCTGCCCTCGAATTCTGCAAAGCACCTCAGCCCACCTGATGCTTCAGCTTTGGTCCTCCAGCAATACTGGGCGTGAAAGTCTGGCATAGAAGTCCTGTGTCGAGATTGTAGTAACTTCTAGAAGCCAAACTCACGCAAACAAATGATTGCATCGATCCCCTCCCTCCTGTCTGAAACATGTAAGTGACCAAATCTCTCATGCTCACTTTCAGCTCTGCGGATTGTTTTAGCTATTTTTATACTTGTCAACTATTTTATGCTTGTCTGTATTTTCAAAGCTGAACCTAAAGATGCAAAGGTTACTTCTTCCACAGCTTCTTCTCCCTGAATGAACCTGTGAAGCCTATGAGAATGGACCCTGCGGGTGACCATTCAGTGAACTGCAGCTCTGCTGAGGTACCCAAGAAAAATGGATGCTGACTGTCCTTACGTAAACTTTCAGACCGAGTTACTGCATGCTCCCGGGTCTCTACACAGGACCAAGGCTTTCTGAGAAATTTGAAAAATAAGCTAATGCATGAAAATGGGTATTTTGAGAAGGAATTTTCTATCTAAGTTTTGTCAAAGAAACCTCAAAACTAGTTACACAAAAGGATTAGGGAAATGCCTGGAGTATAACAGCCCCAGAACAATTTTCCTGCTTCTCAGTGGAGTCAGAGCTGATCGAGTGGGTTTGTATGTGTACAAAATTGCGTTAGCTCTAGAAAATCACTTGCTCTGAGGACAAACTGAATAAGGAAAGAGCTATATGTTGTGGGTGCCAACTTAGGGAGCCTTTGTCCCTAGACGTCCATGAGACTGCATTCAGCTGTCGCAGAGAACACGGGATGGGTTCTACCTACATACAAATGCAAGACTCGGTGTCTCACTGTAAATCCCGTCTCGTACAGTAATTTCAGTTGTAGCACAGTTTTAACAATCATTCCACTAAGATTAGGGAATGAAAAGTAATAAATATTGGTAGTTGAATAGCATCCTTGTCCAGATTTCCTTAAAACATGTTAATCAAATAAACCTTAGACTCCTCCTATGAGGGAAGTGTTGTAAATGTCATCTCTGTTATTATTATTGTCTCCCTAACTGCAGCAAGGTATTTAATCCTGGGTGGACCTCCTAACTAATTCAGCACTTGCACCTCCAGCATCTACCCAAGCTAATTCAGATCTTGCAGTGTAGACACTGAATGACAAGGAACACTTACCTGCAGGTTTCAGCATGAAATATCTTGTGTTTTAGAGCACAGCTCTCCTGGCTCTCCCTACACAAATAGCAGCTGCAGTTCTCTTTACTTTGAAAGAAATCTGTGGGACACTTCTGCCTACAGATACATTCACAATTTTCTTCATCAAATTCCATATGTTGTCCACACATAGCCAGCTCAGCAAGAGGAGGGAGTCCTGCAATAGCACATACGTCTTTTAGTGGTAAGCTTTACATGTCTGAATCCTGCTTTTGAAGAGACTAACTCTTTCTTTGCAATCACTAGGGCTCACAACATGTACTCTCTGATAGGTTCTGATCTTCAGAATTTCTCTTGTAACTTACAGTGCAGAAAAGGACTTGAGAGGATTGGGCTGATTATTTCACTTACTGTAATACTGCTATTTCTTGTGGGTTGAACCCTGCGCAAAAATACTTTGGGGGCTGTATATTAAAAGAGCCTAGTGTTAGGTTATGGAATGCACAAATCTTTACTGGACAGCAGGTTTTAAAAATAAAATTTCAAAAAGGATTTAGTCTATACCCATGACAAAAATGCACATTCACGCAAACTATCACACTCACTACTCAACGAACTTCATTATCCATGTACTTTGGAAATTTTTGCAAAAGTAATACTGAGTCTAGTAACGTGCAAGCTGGTATAGCACTTTGATAAGGCACATATGTACACTTGTGAGGTCAAGGAAGAAGAAAATACTCTGCTTCAGAAACAAAACCCCAGCCAAGTGAAGGCACTGTCTCATCTATCTTCCCTCAAAATACACATCTGGAGTACAATATGAGGCTAATCCTAGCAAAAAGGGAAAACATTTTGTGAAAGCTTTTTTAAAATGCTAGCAGCACATCCCTGGTTAAAGGTCATGGCATATAATGTGTCATTGGGAAGGTAATTTCCTGTAGTTTTACAATTAGCTCTTGGATTTAATCTACGGAATGTGGAATGTAACCTGCATCCGTGACCTCTGCAGCCTCAGCTCTGATCTCAGTGGCCAGAAGAGGCTTGCACATAACTTGAAAGAAACCATCATTATTATTTACTTAATGACGGAAAACCAATATCCAGACAGAATAAAACCCAAGTCCTTGGAAGGGAGGAAGGAATCTGCCCCGAATTCTTGGAAGACAAACCCCTTCCTTGGGGTGATAAAGCTTGGCATGTGTGAAGTGGGTAGAATATTTCAGTCTCACTTTGTTTCAACCTCAAAGACAGACTTTAAGTTATTTTGTCCCAGCCACTGCCAAACACAATGTACTTCAGAGAATGGTATTTTATCTGAGGAAGTATTGAGTCTATGTCAACAAAAGCTGTAATTCAACAAGCCACACTTTTTAATGCGCCAGGCTGACCTTACAAAAAGCTAAGAGTTAGGAGGACTCTGGCTATTCACAGCGCTTTGGACATACTCTGAAATACAGAGTACTAGTCCTTTCTTGAGTGAAAAGTCTAACTTGAGCTTAACTACCTAACCTGATGGTCAAATGATCTGATCCAGAATGAGAACAGATCCTACAGAAACCTCTATGCAACTGATCTCTTGCTTATTAACATTAGGAGATTGTAATCAACAGACCAGTTTATGAGGTTATTTTGTTTTATTTTAGCTTGCTAGTCTTGGAATTGCTTGCCAGCTTGCTTTAACTGTTGCCTTGGATGGTTTATTCTTTTGCTTGCTGCATGTAGGTTAAACCACAAAGGCAGGGCTCCCTTCTGTGTCCGTCTGCTCTAGTGCTATGATAATTTTATTTTGAGCAATACAATTTCCTGAGAAAAACAAATTTTTAAAAAATCTTACACAGGGCTTGGAGAAATTGTAACTTCTCATAATGTTTATTGCTAGGAAGTATCTTTAGACTTACACAGTTACCCACCCCCCTAGCCCCCAAATATTTCCTGCAAATTTCGTTGACAGATTAAAGTTTTCCAGGAAAACAGAAGGAAAAGGGAAGTAGTTTACACTTCTAATTTTACCCTCTAATTTTTACCCTAATTTTACCTCTTCCATTTCCTTCCACAGACCTGAAAGGGGTATACTTACTTACATACACCTGAGTATGTAAGGCATACCAATTTGAGAACTTTGTAAATACCTCGGTATAATCATAAACAATAGTAAAATACTTTGACGGTCATATAATCTTTTGCACTGACTACAGCTAATAATCTTATTCCTGATATGTCTGTTCTTAATAAACTCTCACAATAAAGATTCAGCACCTTCCCCATGCAATATATTCCAGGGCATATTTTTTTCTACAATTAAAAAGTTTTCCCTAATGCTCATTATACAATTTAAGGCCCATGTAAAATAAAAATTTATCCAGGGTGCCTACTCCACTAACTCTTTTTGATATTTTCCTATTTCCTATTCAGGTTGCTAATATAGAGGGAGTAAAACATCCAAGCAAAAAAACATGAGATGGGGATAAGCACATACGAGCGTTTATTTTCAGGTGAGTTTCTACATCATAAGCCAAATCTATCTAGGGATGTGAAATCAAAACTGTAACTCTCTCAATGAAAAAATGGGACAAAACCAAAATGAAACACAAGCAGCCTGGAGATAGTAAGCAAAAGTGTCCATTTGTAATTTCACCTTTACCTTCTCGTCTGTTGGGGTGCTGTACATCTACAACACATTCACATTTGTCACTATCCCAGATCCATCCGTTATGGCACAGTTTGTTGGTAAAAGGGCATCTAGATGAAAAAAAAAAAAAAAAAAAGAGCATCAGTGTTGTCATTTGGTAAAATGAGCCTTCCAGTATGCTGGGTCTGCCACTTGTACTACGTGAAGGTACGGCATCTGTGCGCGTTACTGCTGCAAACAGAAACCTGGGGACTGGACGGCTTTGCTGGTAGGGCTGAGCTGTCTGGCTCCCAGCAGCTAGACAGAGCAAGTACAGCACGGATTTCAGGTTACATCCTTAGGGAACAGCTACAATTTCGCAGCTCCGCTTTTCCATAAAACAGCTACCCAGGGTAGTCTTTGTCTTACAGTGTTCGAGCCGTGTAACTGTATTCAGTTTTGCCATGCTGCCAGAAAGTGCAGCTCCAGTTTAAATTTGCCCACGCTTAAGGAGGTACGGCGGACTGTTTTCAGGGTGAGAGGGGCCAGTTTGACTTTTAGGCACTCGGCTCTGGGCGGGGAACTCACAAACTGGAAGAAGGCTGAGGTTCTTCTGTATTTGTGTAGGAAGAGAATTCGGAGTGGCCAGCAGGCTGAGTGTGGGCTGGAGCGGCTTTGCCGAAATGCCACCTCTCCCCCAGATCAGATGTGCGACCGAAGGGCAGGTATGGGGGCAAGCCTACCCCCAGGGCTCGACGGAGGCATCTGAGCTGACTTCCAGTGAGTCGCTCAAGCCATCTGTGTTTCTAGAGTCTTTGCTAAATTAACGTAGCCTGTTCTCACCAGGACTACAGGTTATTTTATACCAGATTTTGGAGTTAGATGTGAGATCACTTTTCTCCAGCCAATGAGCCTGACAGATGCAAACCAGGTCTGGACCAGAAAGTTAAAAGCCGTGATTCACGTCGATTCTGACCCGACGTGCCATGAGGTATGGCAGAGGGCTTTAGCCTTGAGCACAGCACTCTGTGTGCCCCGGCTAAATAATGTGTGAGCAGAGTTGCTCGTGTCAGGTTGAAAAAGTCTGTGCACACATACCCAATAGCTCCAGTGGAGCATAGTGCTAGTATGTGCACTCTGAGTCCCCGCTCAAGCACCTAAATGTCTTAGTGACTCCAGATGAACCAGCCTGCTGCTTGGTGGATTCTGGTGTCCATGCACTTATAATTCACCTGGTTTAGCTGAAGCTTTCTAACCCTGAGCGATGATCAAGTTATTTGGAAAAACTGTTGGGATAACAGAAAGTGAATGGACCATTATAATGACCAAATCAGAACAAAATAATTTTCATACTTTGGACAACAAAACATGTGTAGAAGTTTGTAAATGGGGGAACTTACCCATCTTCTTCTGGGTACTGGACAGATCTTCGTATGATGGCATACTGATGGCGCTGGGTATTTGATAGACACTTACAGCCTGTGTGATTGGCAATTTTGATTGGCACGGGCTCAGGAACACTTGTCAAGGGAACCGAGATCTCAAAGAGCTAGGTGGGTGAAATTACATTTATTTTTCAGTTTCCATTATACAGTTAATATTTGGAGTTTTAAATCAAAACCTCTTATTCCTTGCCACCATTTTTCCCACCCTTGCTCCTTTCTAGAGATAATTACCATAGGTATAAATGAGCAGGTAGGCACTGAGGGTTTTGAAGAGTAAGCAATGCCCACCAAGGTAGGAACTTGCCAAAACAGTGGTCCCAATGCTGTATTACCAGCTATTAAATACCCAACACTATTCAAAATTATTTGCAAACACAAAAGCGTCTTCTGGATGCTAGGGCCAAAAGGAAAAGATATAGGTGTTGGGAACTTTTTTCTCAGTTATATCGGTTGAATCTCAACCACTTATGGAGACGGCTGTTTAACTGTCCTAGAGTATAATCACAGCATGCATCTTTAGGGGCCTAACGACCTCCTCAGAGAGGGAAGAAACAGGAGTAAACAGAGGAGAGTTCATTCCGCTTCAGCTGGGTTCCTGCAAGGAATCATCCTGGAAACATCTCTCTCTTGACTACAGCAGGAGCCTAAGGAACCAAGCAGCCTACCTGCAGTGCATCCAAATTGTTTAGGATGATCCGAGTAGCCTTGCGGAAGCCCTGGTTCCTTGGGCAGCTACGTGTGGGAGCTGCTGAAGTGACCCCCACCCCCTCTTCCCCCCAAGCCAGCTCCCTTCCGACGGAAACCAGAGCACAGGGCATGTCTCCGTCTGCCAGCACGTCTCGGCTTAATGCTGCATCCACGCGCAGGGACTGAGAAGTATTCCTAAGCCAGACTGCTTAGACAAGTAAATTTAGGTGTCGCAGGGTCTAACCTGAGGTGGAGTGAATATCTTTCAGTGGATATTTTATACCAAGGAAAAAAAAAATGCTCTGACTAATATGGCAGTAATCCCATTCATTTTAGAGGAGTAAATCTGGACTTATGGTGGTGTATCTAGGAGTGGAACTTAGCTGGGGGCTTTTGAGGGAATGGTTATTTTGAAGGATGCTAAAGGAATGTTACACTCTGGAAGACTGCAGTTTTTCAACAAACTTATGAACTGCTGCTCCAAAAACACATAAATAAATAAACACTTTTTAGCCTGACCTAGCTCCCTGAGCTGATCAGATGTCTTGTGTGTGTGGCCAACAGCTCATAACAGCTTTCTCCTTCTGTGCTGTGGAATGAAAGCAATTAATGAACATTGACGCAAGAAGGATGGGCCCTGATTTATTTTACTCCAGCTATATTCCAGTACGACCAGACATAGTGGAATTACATTCCAACAAACCTGAAACAAATACAGAAGTGAATTGGACCTGCTCCCCATGAGGACTTTAATTTTCTTTTTAAAACAACTGCCCTCGATCTTTGTTTTGATTTAAAGAAAAGCCTTTCTCATAAGTAGAATTTAATATATTACTCCAAGTCAAAAGATGTTATCGGCTTTAAGAAGGGCTGCACAAGGTTAAGACTAATCAAGCAGGAGCAGTCTCCTGCGCTCCTTCTGCAGGTGTGAACACAGATGGTTTCATCCGCAGAGCTGACTGAAAGTACTAAACTTGGAGCTCTGCTCAGTCACCCACTGGAGCAAGATATCTCTGTACAGAGACACTAGAGGGAGTCTACAAAAAGAAGCTCTCTAGCTGCTCTCTTCCTGCTCATTTTTTTGGCACTGGTCCTTAAAACCCAGATATTTGTCGCCTGTTGCACCTGAGCAGTAATTGACTACTGGTTTAAGCCTTTCTTTTCCAAAGTGACTTGTGATTTGGGACTTTCAGACCCGGAGGCATTCAAATTGAGAGCATCTGGATTCTCCTGCTGAAAATGTCTCCTTTTTAAAAAGGCTCGCAAAACTGCATATCCAAAATTATTAGCCAGCCTTTTTGGCACTGACAGCAATTTTGAAAATGCAGCATTTGGACTCCTGGCCTCACACCGCAAAATTTCCCGGAGTTGCTCTTAATCCTTCGGCGCAGAGGATTCCCATAATCTCAAGAGGTCCCAGGTCCAAGTAGCAATACATTAAAGAAGGGTTAAACTCCCTAACATCCCATGACCCTGCAGTCACTTTCTCAGGGCCTGATTTTCCATCTCTACACACAGATACCCATTTTTAATAATGCAACATGAATGTAAAATGCTATTGCATGTGCCTGCATTCACTCTGCATGGATAAAAAATTAATTCTTCTATTTGTTATGGTAGTGCAGACAGATGTTTCGAAACAGGATCTCAGAAACCAAACATCCTCTTTCCCCTCCCTTCTTGGAGAGCCAGGGTAAAAAGAAAGCAGATGAATAGCCTCATTTACCGTTTTTGACACATAAGTTGTACTTGTATTCATGCAGCTCAGACTCTCCTCGTTGCAGCAGCCTCCGCATCTGAACACGTTCACACAGGGAGGCTTGAAAAATTTGTTGGTTGTTGTACCCAGCTCTTTGGCCACTTCCACACAGGTTTCCCTTGGCACGCATTGAGTCTTTTGCCATTCCTCATCTATGACTGAAGAAAACACAATTTTTACGAGCAATCATGGCAAAGTTATACTTCTGATTAGTGAGGCAGAAGCGTTATATAAATAAAAACGAAGTGCTGGCAGGCCATTTGCACTTACTTGGACCAATCTGCACTTGCTTGGATTGATCTAAGGACCAGAGAGAGTCTGAGAGCAAAATTATCCCAGTAACTTACACCAGCTGCACTGGCAGAGAGGTTGTTACATTTATCCGCCTTTAGCTTTCAACGTGGATGACCAAAATCTCCGTTAATTCCAGTGGGTTAAGCAGAGCTGCATCGATTTCCCCTAGCTGAGAGTCAGCTCCGTGGTGTCTGTCTGACAAAGCTGACCCACACCATGTTCTCCTTTTCTCCAGGGTAGACCTCCTTATTGTCATTTAATCCTCTCTTTGTGCGCACCCCACCGCGGACTCAGTAAAGCCTGGGCCTGGCTGCAAAAGCACATTAATGATTAACAGATTCTGGTCAGAGGGTATTAATACTCCTACTGGATGTCAGCCAGCGAGCACCATTTCCAAAATGCCTAATGAAATCCAAGACAAACACTCTCACACCTCAGTACCATCAGGGGGTTCAAGTTTGAATAACAGGAATATGAATTCAAGCATGATTTATCTATTCAAAATGCTGTGGCATCTTTCAAATACTGGATTGTCGTAGACTAGTAATTTATTTTAGACTGATCTGTCAAATTCTGACTGTGAGAAGGAATAATGCTTTAACTAACCGAAGCAGAGGGAGAAAAAAGTGACATTTACATAATATTATCTCGAGTCTTGTTAAGAGGTGACCCTGCTTTTTTTGGCTTTTGCTTACCTGATTCAAGTTACCGAATTACTCAAGAGTCATCAATGCTTATGCTTTAAGTCCTTCTTAAAATTATGAAAAACATTTTGTCTGTCTGCCCTCCTCCAGCAGGCTTCTGAAAGATTAAAAGTAACTTCTATACTATAAAGAAAATTGCTTTCTCTTCCAATGCAGTCCACGTCCCTACTATTGTGCAAGCAATGTATACATTTAAAGGGAAGTTCTGAAAGAAAAAAAAAAAAATCTGGAATACTTTTAATCTACATGCTATACTTTGTCTTCAGATGAGCATTTATTTCTCTTTCCTACCTGACTTTCTTTTTATTATTTTTAACTTTTTCTTCAACTGACTGCGTATATTTAAATCATTTTGTTTATTCCTGCAAAGTCCTGCCTCAGGGTTGATTCACTCCACTTCCCAGTCATGCAAAAAGTACAAGAAATAAGAGCTTGGGGTCCGAATTCTGATTTTACAGCATAAATTAAGAGAAGAATCACTGAAATAAATAGAATTTTCTGGAGTAATGTTAGTCTATCAAAACAGCAATCTAATCCTAGGCCTTGAAATAGAAAATAAAGTGTTTGCCAAACTCTTTAAGGTATGTGCGTGTAATCGCTTCAGAGGTCACTTCGATGAGTGTAAGCGGTGATGACCTTTCCAACCGCGCACATCCTCACTTTTTTAACCACTTCTTTAGCAGAAGGGCCGTTAGAGGAAGGGGCCAGCCAAAGAGGCGGGTGGCACGTGTTGTTCAGCAGCACCGTGGTCCCCCCGACCTGCTCTGTGAGCAAGCACAGGGCAGCTGCTGAGAAATTTGGCTCTGACACAGATTCCAGCTTGAAAGTGCTGCAGTCCCGGGTGAGCGGAGCGGCTCCGAGGGGCCTGTGCTTAGAGGAGGTGACACAAGCTTTCAGGGAATTAATTGTTAAAGCTCTAGAAAGGAGGAACGAAGTCCTGAGTTCACCCTGCTTGGAGTTCGGAGTGCTGTGGAAGATGGTCTAGCAGTGAAACAACGAGGAGCCTTGACCCAGCCTTCTCATCAACACACTTTATTAAAACAAAACAGATGCCCTTGGCAAAAAGGTCAATGCTTAATGACTGGAAAGGGTGTGGGAAAGAAATACATGTTTATAGGCCTGTTTTTTTCAAAAGGCGCTTTAGTGCCTTGAGCATATTAAGATATTAGAACAAAAGTAGTTTCTGTCCTGGAATAATTCCACTTTGGATGAAAGAATGGAGAGGATGACCCAGCAGGCTTTTTTTAACTTAAATTTCAGTGGCTTGACTTTGAATGAGAAAGCTGACATCTCTGTGTCTAGAGTTAGACTTTTAAAGGTAAGGTAGGAAGCGACCTAACAGCTGTTCCAAGCAGCAAATTACATTTATATGACTGTATTATCTGAAGAGTTACATTATTCTGCCATTGAAAAAAGCCCGTTGCAATATGCACTGCCTCAGTAACACTTGACAACATCCTCTGTTGTCTTGCTGTTTTGATAAAAGGAGTATTTTACTTTTTCAGAAATGCTGGTGCTCACTAAATGAGCAATAGTGAGTAGACAATTACAACATTTGACACTGGGTACTACTTCTAATAACTCTATGGATTGTTAGTGTTGCTGTGTAGACTTGTAAAGGTATGTAAACAAAATGTTTATCATTAATTAAAGCCCTCTTAATTGTTCTTCCAGTGTGTATTGGATTTAGCTTCTTTCTGTACAAAATTTCTATGAGAAGTTTAAAACCATGCCTGTGATATGCAACCCCTTTTCAGACTGGCACTCATGTCTGCATTTCTGTGCTGTGGCTCAAAAAAGCAAATTCAGGCCTTTGCTCAGCCATAATTTAGCTGAGTAATGGTGTGCAAATGTGGCTGTGGTTATTGTAAAAGTGGTATTGGAACAGGATCAGCAATATCTGATTTCCCAAAAGGAAAGCGATATGATCATATCACTTCAGGGTAAAGACTAAACAGAAACCAGTAGCTCAGTCTGTCCTTCGTAAGGCTACAGTGTAGCTCTGCTGTAGGATATCCATTTGCTAGACCAAAGCATAGTAACCGATCCTTTATTTTACATCTATGAACATATAATGCCTCTTGAGGCTCTCACCTACAAGGCAAGATATTCATTTTTGCTCCAGATGAGGGAATAGATTGTGATTCCTGGCATTCAGGTGTTGGGTGGTTGTTTCAAGATCTACTTCTCTCTGGAGAGACTTCCTCAAATAGATTGGGATTAGGGCAATACCTCCTTCCTCTGCAATTCCCACCCAGACACTGCTGCTGATGCAATGCCTTGTATCAGAGCACACCTAATAAAAAAAGGGATTTCTATGCCTGCAGTAAAGCTGATTTGTTTCTGCCTGCAAGCAAACTCTGAGATTTAGCACAATGCTGCTGGCCGGCCCCTCGGCCAGTCATTCTGCCCTGTTCTTTGCACATTGACTTCCCCTCCTTTCTGTGGACTGACAAATCCATACATAATACAGCTTCCCTTTGGAGAGTATACAGAGAACAATAAGCCTGATTTGGCCACAAAACAGGGAGGTGTACTCAGGCTGTTGCCTGACATTTTTTCATACAAAGTCATCTTCTGTGAACGCCCTGTTGTTTCCAGTACAGCTGTATTCTAGGAAACCCCTGGTACTTCACGCTTTACTGCACAAGAGTCGGTGGTCCTGAAGCCGAGATCAGACTCAGCCGCAAGCCTGCACCTACCTTTCAGCGTATCGATATCATAGAAAGCAGCAGCAAATCTGGTGGAGCGATGCGATGCAGAGCGGGAGTCTAAACTGGCCAGACTCTTGAGTTTTAGCCTGCATTTCCACAGCTTCCAGTCCTCAGAGTGAGTGATGCGAAGCAGCTCTTCCAGGCTGGATGCTCTCCTGATCTGCTGTTCTGACCGCTCCAATGCTGACAGAGATGTCCTCTGGAAGGGAAGGGGGAAGTCAGAAAGCCAGGACCTTTACAGCCTGTCCCCAGTGTGGCACATGGAGCACGCACTTACACAAAAAGGCAGCACATTACTGAGGACAGCCAACAGTGCCTGGGAAAACAGGAGCGCACAGAGATGTCTTGGGCTTTGACAGTACCTGGCACCAGGCTGACCTCCAGGATTTGTGCCCATCTAAATTGGGAAGGGGAGATACCCACTTCCTCACCCTTTCCACCACAGCCCTCAGAGCTATTTGACAAACGCGGACTTTTGCTGTATCCCCGGTCCCCAGGGAACCTGGCAGACGCCGGTCGCGTCGCCGCTGTGCCTGAGCTGGCCAGCCATGCCAGCGTCAATCCCGATGTCAATCCCCTACAGACAACCCGAATGAGTTCAGCTGGTGAGCACAACCCACGTGCCTCTGCAGCGGGCCACCTCGGGTGCCGAAACTCTGGCGCCAGCCATGAGACACCACTGCAGGGGCAGGCGAATACAGCTGGAAGCTGCCCCGAACGCGCGGGCCCATCCGCGTGGCGGGCAAACACGACATTCGAGGCGCCGCGAAGCGCAGGATGCATCTGCCGTCTCCCATCCCGACTACCGTCCGGGTCATGCCCAAGTCACCCAAAGTGGCCTCGAGTCTAGCCTCGGCGCTGTGGCTGTGCAGCAGTGTTAGCACAGCCATTGCGTTTTCCACCCGCCTGATGTACGTGACCGTCATCCGCTCCCACGGGAGAACGCTCCCTACGAAGGCCTACCCCATCGGTTTAAAGTTGTAACTCACTTAAAAAATAGCCCTTTAACAGAAACTTAATATTGCATGGCAGCCCATAACAATACCGGTTTCTTTGGCGGCTGCTGCTTTCCAACATCTGTGTTTGTGCCTTTGTCAAGGCATTGAGTATTTATTGCCACTGACTCACCATATCTGCTTAAAACTGTTGCCTGCAACTCAAGTAAAAGGTTATCTCTGTAAATGTCTGTGTTGCACTGGGCTGGTGCTCTCAGCTGTACTCTCTGGTCATGCAGCTGACTGTACTTTTTGACTTGCAAATAAAGGGCTGCAGTGCCAGTGCCAACTGTCGTAAATAAAACGCCAGTTCTTAAAAGCAAAGCTGAAGTACAGGTAGCTGGCGATGCTGAAGACTAGCAGCTTGCTGTCTGAACCAGCAGCAAGCAAGGGCTCTGTATAGGACTGGGGAAGGGGCTGGGGAAAGGGTCACCTATAAGACGAACATTTTTAGATGAGATCTGAAACTCAGGCACTAAGCGCATCTGTCATTTGTTATTGAAACATCTGTGGCATTTATTTTGCAATGATACAGATGTTAGCCTGTACATACGGGCCAAGTTCAGTTTGGGGTAATTACCTTCCACTGACCTAAAATTCCCTATGTAGTTAACTCAGAACAAGTTATTTACTCTTCTTTTATGCCCATACAGAACACTACATTGTGCTCTAGCAAGCTGCCATGTTTCATTATGGAGATGGCTGTTTTTCATAGGTGAATGATTTCTCATACATTTCATATGTGGTGAAAATTGGAAAGCCCATCTTGATACTTATGGACAAACAGCTCAGAAGGAATGTGAACACTTAGCACCAGTAACTGAATTTCAAGATAGTTTTACAAACAAGCTACCAAGAATTTTGCTGATCTAGGAAATCTGAAATTCAGCTTGAGGTCAATGCGCCAAGTCTTATTTGTTCTAAGAACCACAGCTTATATTCACTCCCATTCACAAACTTTGTCCTTGACCTTGCAAAACATGAGGGTCTAGGACCAGCACTGGCATGGTAATGGGACCAAGGATACTAAACCCGAACTCTATTAACCATTAACAAGACTTTTTTTCTCTTATTGCAGTGAAAAGATGCTCTAGCTGAATCAATATCCAAGACTTCTAAACTAGACTGAATTTACAGAGAACGTGTAAAATGAGATGATGGTATTCTGTAAGTTAGAAGACATATGCCTGCACTTCTTGTAAAAGTCCATACTTTGTGACTAGCTTCTCCATTTCTTTTAGTTAAATATTATGAGTTTTTATTAATGATTATTATATGAGGAAAATAAGTTTTGAACCTAAGATGAAAGAGTACGGAAAAAGTATACATGCCTCTTCATGGTAAGCAAAGATCTCTGGGTTTATCTAAAGCAAGAATTTGTAAGGATTTTTTTTATTTTTAAAGCTATACAAGTGCCTTAATGAGGACTGAATACACTGAAATTAACTAATTTTGTGCCTTCACAAGTACTATTGTATAGAAAGAGGAACAAGTTATATGAGTAGAAGTCATTTTTACACCAAAAATATGCATCTCCAGTAGGATTTGAATTCTGGTATTTAAAAAAAGGGTACCTCTGATATTGATGAGTCATAGTGGTATTGACAAAGCCTCCCTATGTGTGCAGGCTGTTCCTTCTCTTACTGGTTTTCATATAGTGGAAACTGGAGAAGTACAGTCAAAGGAAATGGAAGGAGTAGTGCTCATTACAGAATTACCTCTGCAGTCATCAGAAATGTGTCCTAATTAATTAAACCATGATCATCCAAAACTCACACAGAGCCCTTGGAACTGAGTTATCACTTCTCTGTCAGCTCCAGCCCCGCACAGCATTTCTTGGGCTATTCAACCCTGAAGTGAATCTGTTGCCTCTACTCTCTTCATCTTTCCTAATGCCTATCCAAGCTTTGCAGTTTGACAGGATTACCAGTTGCCCACCATCACAATGGCAGAATAATTGTCTTCCTTCTTATATTTGACATCTTCCTGGATGGAACAGATCTGACAGCTGACTTACTTTGTACCTTCTTCACAGGAGTCCCTATCCGTACAGAATTTCCTGGTGCCCTTTCCTGTAACAACAGCATTGAGATAAAGGATGGTCTCTCCCTCTGAGCATTCCTGACACCAGGCAAGGTGGTGAGCTGAAGGCACTGCTAGCTTTTAAGGGAGGGCTGAGTCCCAAGCAGTTGTAGGTTTTTACAGCGTCGACGTATGTCTGTGAGCTAGTCACTCTCAACTCCCTCTATAGCCAAGAGAGAGAAATAAAGACACTTTCAGAGCATGATTCATTTGAAATCCCATAGAAAGTCTTTCTGCTGGTTGCCCAGCAAGCCCAGCGTCACCACATCACAAGAGGTATCAGTGTGGTGGATCTTTGGTCAAACAAATCTCACCACAGCTATCTGGGGTATAAAACATCTGAAGAAAAGCACCTAATTGTATTCCAATCTACGTAAGTGCCTGTTCTGGGTTTGTGTGGTGAGGTTTTTTTTGGTAGTGGGTAAGGGGGCCGCAGGGCCGGCTCCTGCTCGAAGCTGCTGGAAGCTCCCCCGGCTCCGAGCCGGACCCGCCGCTGGCCCAGGCCGAGC
>JAVJGG010000058.1:18904634-18928719 GCA_035590195.1 Aviceda cuculoides
ATACAATTGGCCTCGGCCCATCGATCCAGCCTGTCCAGATCCCTCTGCAGAGCCTCCCTACCCTCGAGCAGATCAACCCTCCCTCCCAACTTGGTGTCATCTGCAAACTTCCTGAGGGTGCACTCAATCCCCTCGCCCAAATCACTGATAAAGATATTAAACAGAACTGGCCCCACTACTGAGCCCTGGGGAACACCACTGGTGACCAGCCGCCAACTGGATTTAACTCCATTCACCACAACCCTCTGGGCTCGTCCATCCAGCCAGTTTTTCACCCAGCGAAGAACACACTTGTCTAAGCCACGAGACACCAGCTTCTCAAGGAGTGTCCCATGAGAGACAGTGTCAAAGGCCTTGCTGAAGTCAAGGTAGACAACATCCACAGCCTTCCCCTCATCCACTAGGTGGGTCACCTGGTCATCTTCTTGTAAATGGGCATCACATTGGCAAGCCTCCAGTCGTCTGGGACCTTCCCTGTTGACCAGGACTGCTGACAGATAATGGAGAGTGGCTTGGCAAGCACCTCCACCAGTTCCCTCAGTACTCTCGGATGGATCCTGTCTGGTCCCATATATTTGTGAGTATCCAGACAGTGTAGTAGGTCACTATTTCCTCCTGGATTAAGGGTGATATTCTGCTCTTCGTCCTTGCCTTCCAGCTCAGGGGGCAGCTCAGGGATAACTGGTCTCTCTATTAGAGACTGGGGCAAAGAAGGCATTAAGTACCTCGGCCTTTTCCTCATCCCTGGTGGCAATGTTTCCTTCTGTATCCATTGAAGGATAGATATTCTCCTTGGCTCTCTATTTATTGTTAACATATTTGTAAAAACGTTTTTTGTTGTCTCTTACGATAGTGGCCAGACTGAGTTCTATCTGAGCTTTTGCCTTTCTAATTTCCTCTCTGCATGACCTAACATCTTTACCAATGATTTGGACGAGGGGATCGAGCGCACCCTGTACTCCTCCTGAGTTGCCTGCCCTGGTGCGCTGAGATGAATTGGTTTGAGGAGCACTTTGAAGCAACACGCGCAATACCACCAACTGCTTACCTGCTGTGGAAAGTGACCTGTGGAAAGGTATGTCTTGGGTATAAGAAATGTGAGCCTTACTGCTCTCTCTGTTCTGGCATAGCATGGGGTAAAACAGGCAACTCAAGGTCCTCCTCTCAAATAACATCAGGAAGCAGCTTCATTTGATCAAAAGCAGCTGTACAAAATGCAGACATCTGCATTTAAGCTACTTCCTGAGGTCAACAGGCCTGATTCAGCTTCAGCTGAAGTGGAAATCTGAATTAAAAATAAAATCCTTATCTTCTCCAGTAACAGCCGAGACCTTTAAAATCAGGTGAAGTAATTCCACTCTCTGCGTTTCCAAGAAACCTGTCATATAGCATCAAGCCCAGAGTTGTCCTATTTAACATCCATCTGTGATTTGTGAAACTTCAATTACATCGGTTTCTTCCCCTTTCTGGAAACATATACTTGCTCCATCTGGCAAGGGGAACCATAAATCTCCCCTGACTCTACTTGCTATTTTGGCATATTTGCAGTAGTTCACACAGACAGAGTGTATTTAGACAAATGGCAGAAGGAAAACACTTCTACATGCACATAAGTGCAAGCCTGAGCTATGAACAGTGTTTCTACTGTATTACTCTGAGTTCCTGATTTTGCACATCTTGAACTCAGCTACACCTTCTGCCTCTCAGCACTATGTTCCTTGTTTCTTCATGACTGCTTTCTGTCAGAAATACAAGATTAGTGGATGAAAAGAATGCAGCAAATACCACCCTTGAGTTATAGCAATCTGCCTTACAAAATCTCACTTGCAAAATTAATGTGAGGCAGCTACCATGAAAACAGTCATGTGGACTGAAAAACTCCATGAACAAGCAAAGGGCAGTGATAAATAGCTAAGTACAGAGGTCAGGGGAGACAGCTAATGGAAGATTTAGGGATCAGTGTAAATCTGGTTTTATTTAAAGTATGTATTTAGGATCAGGAAAAGTAAGGGCATACCACACAAATGTAATTTTTAGATGTTACTAAACCAGGAGGAATGTCAACCACCAGTCAGAAGGGAGAAATCGTGCAAAGAGTCTTTGATCAAAGGCAGAGGGTGAGAGCTTGGTGAAACCATGTCTGGGAGAAATATACATCTGGGGGAAAGGAGGTAATCTGAAAACCTGATGCATATAATAAGAGGAAGGAGACACAGTAACAGTGGTGCCGAATGGCACAAACAGGTAAGAGGAATAGCAAAGTAGAGAGACCTTCATATCACAGTGTGGCACCCAAGATGACCCAAGATGCAGTGTGGAGCTCCACGTGCAGACAGGTCCTCTAGTCCGAACGACACAGACCCCCCCCACCCCCCAGTGCCCCTCCTGGGACACCGAGGGGCTGGGAGAGAGAGGCAGGCCAAGGAGATCGTGGTTTCTCCAGGTTCCTTTCCCCCCACATCCATCAGCACCAACAGCGTCACGCACGTTCTGTCTCTGGGCGGGACAGCAGCCACGAGGACTGAGCGTTGGGGGGGAAATGGTCTCTGAAGAAGAAGATTTGGGGAGAGGAAAGCGGACTGTACTGGGAGAAAGAGCATGGGCCTAAAACTGTTAAGGCTTTGTAGATGTAACACAGGAAGAAATACTACTATTTGCTAGCAGGAGATACACCATTTCAGTGTTGTTACGTCTAATGGTACTCTTTTTAAAGCTCCAGGTCCTGAAATATAGTTATGCAGGAATTTGATTTTTTTTGGAGAAATGTTTGCAAATGTATGCAAACCCGTAACATTTATTCTTTTTTCTTTTTTAAATCCACCTGAAGGCCTGGTTCCAAATTTCAGTTGATAATACTGTTATGAAAGTTCTTAAAGCAGCTATAGGTACTGGGACTAACAGAATGGGATGGCAAAAGAACAGAAATTGTAGGAGTATTTGGAAGGTGAGCGTGTCTGCTCCATTAAGGTCATCCAGTCAAGGACCTTGTCAATGCCAAGGGGGATAACACATAGAGGAGAAAGCAATAAACAAGAACACGCGTAGAGGAGAAAGCAATAGAAAAGAACACACAGAGATACAAACCTGGTAGACAAGGAATGACAGAGGCAATGCCAAAGACCAAGTCTCCAGTCACTAATTGATGGGCCATTAAGAAATTACAGTCCTAGCTTTGGAAAAGGCCAACTTGGGCTTTGTAACTGATCAGCAGATGGAAGCAAGAGGAACATAAAGGATGGGATGTTCCAGGGGCTCTGTGGGACTATGCCAAACTTAAGGAATGTTTAGGTAAGGAGACTGAGGAGGAACAGAGAGGGACTAGATGGGGGGGATATAAAAGGGGCCAGTTGTACGTAAAACATCACTGGTCAGTACACTTGTGTGACTGAGCCCTGCACCCCATCACCACAGTCTGTCCTATCTGCTTACGAAATCCTTTCTTAACTATCTCTCTGCGCAATCTCACTGTCCATCCCGTGCACCTGCATAAGGACGAGGTGCCCCTCACCAGCGTGGCTGGCACGAGCGAACACGGGGCCAGCTCCTGGATTCAGTCTGGGGGGGGTCTCGGCTGCCAGCCCCCAGGGCAGGGATGGTGCATGTCCTGAACATGGGCTGCTGGGATGGTTGGGAGCGAGTGAGTGGGAAACCAGCAGCTGCATCTGCTGGCCTGGGATGGAGACCCGAGGTCTCCCAGCAGGGCTCCAGTGGCTGGGCAGGAAGAATCCCCTGGCCTCAGATATGCTGCAGGTGTGACTGTTTTTAATATCGCTTAACAGAAATCGTGCCAGAATATTAGAGTTAGAGAATATCAGAAACTCCTTGACACATAAGGCATGCAAACAAAAGTAGTATATCCCGTAACACTTGGGCTCGTCAGCCTCAAGAATCAAGATACTTCCCCATCAGTGACCTCCCGTCATGGGACACTGGTTGTGTAGACACTGACAGGTCAAGCGTGGCCGTTCAAGGCTCGCTCCTGTGGGAGACACAGGCCAGGCGACGTAACGGCTCATGACTGGAATGTAAGGCCAGGGAACACCCCTGGGGCATTGCTTAGCTCGTGCTCCACGCTGGGATTTTAACTGCAACACGGCTGCCCTCCAAGGGCAGCCTGGGACACCCGGTGTGTCCCTGCCGTACCCAGCGCGCGGGTCCTCTGCTCCAGGCAGGAGCTCTGGCGCGGACCCGAGGGCTGAGAGGCCGGGTGGCGGCGAAGGCCAGCTGGACACCCTTTGCCAGAAAAGACGACATGGGAGTAGGGGCGAGCTGCTGCAGATCGCTTCAGCGACTTGCAGAAAGACAGAAATTTAGGGAAAAGCGACAGTGAGGACTCCACAGTAGGGGCGGGAGGGGATTTTCCTACAGTGACGGGGCTGGGAAAGAAGTGCTAGAGTAAATTCAGGAGAGGAGCCTGGCCAGACAAACATAATTCAATACCTTGCGGAACAGACAAAGGGCAAATAGAGAAGAACAGACAGGCAATAACTTTTGGGTTATATTTTCAATAAGCCAGGGCTGATGAGGTCTGGTCTTAATTTTAAAAATGGGCTGTGTGTGATGCTGTTAAGTACCCAAGGACACAGCAGAAGCGGAGGCAGAGACAGGTTGTGAGAGTCCACAGGAGTGAAGCCTGCTTCAGGTTTGTGAACTCTGAGACTGTGTTTCACACGATTTTCAAAGCCATAAAAATGCACAGAACTATCTGAAGAGCAAGCTTGCACCTGAGGCTTCTGTCGGAATTCTTCAGTCTTAGAGATAAAATCAATTATTAAAGCCTTTTACACTCCACATTAAATTGTTCTCATCACTATTTTCATTAGTGAGAAACAGCTTCATATAGCACTTGAGGATCTCTGAAATAATTGAATGCATACAATCAATTATTTCTCAGGAATTTGTTAGAAGTGGAGACAGAAGAAATGAGAGGCTGAAGCAATTCAGACAGACAGCTGGGTTTTGCAGTGCTCTAATCTTTGCATATGAAATGAGCTCTGCTTTTTGGTTTACTGCGGCAGGGATCTGGTAAATTAAAATATGCTAACAGGAACACCACATGCTAGGCATTGCATACATATATAAATGTCCATAAAAGAAAAAGGACTCAAATCTTTGCCTTGAACTGTTTTGGGGATCTTTTTGAATAAATGCATGTGAAAATAATACAATGAGTAGAGACAAAGGGAAAAGGAATTATGAAATCAATCAGTCCAAAGTCTATCCAATTGGCCAGCAGCTTTTTTTCAAGTAGCAACAAGCATTAGGAAAAGTAAGAAATCCCACATCAGGCAGATTAAGTGTCTTTCTAACAGAGACTGTCTCAAGCCCAGAAGGATGTGGTTTAATAGCACTGTGATTTTTTAATATTTTTTTTAAACCGATAACCACCACAACCCTGAATGCTCTTATTAATCCTGCAATTCTGTCAAATGGTTTATGAATCTTGTTATATTCTCAGCATCAGCAACCTCATAAGGCATGAGTTCCAAAGCCTAAATACATTTTTGGTTAAAAAAGCATTAGCTTTCATCAGTCTTCAATTTGCAAACTTCACATCTGCACTGAACCAAGTGTTCCTGGATCTACTTAAGTGCCATACTCTATTCTGAAAAACAAAGTAGTTCTTACTATTAGCTCACTTCTAATAGTTCTGTATTTTGTTGGTTAATCCTCTCTATATAAAAAATTCCCAAAATACATTTAATTTTTCACTAACTCCCTTCTGTTGAAATGGAATGAGACATTCTGTGTGACATCTGGGAGTTACCTGTGGTACTAAACAACAACTAAAAGCTCTACCTGCAAAATTCCCTTTATAAAAAGTAACATGACAATATAGTTTAAATCCATTATCAATTAATTTGTAATTTAAACACAGTAGGGGTTTGTGTCCCAAGCTACTGCCCCAAACATAGATCATTCAGGGACATGGCCAGGAGTTGGGTTTTCTCTTTTGTCAGAAGAGAGGTTTTGGCAAGCAAGCACTCATTTGTCCAGCATTCTAGATGTAGGAGTAGACCCCTATCCTATAATTTGCCCTTTTAGCTACTATTTGTTTATTCCCATGACTAATGAGTGATCATTACATACTCACTACATCTTTGCTCAAAGACATTTAGCTACCTATAATTTTAAGTCTGGCTAGTTGATTTTTCTCCTTTAAAGAGAGGAGAGGTCATGAAATACCACGGGTTTTAAGCATGAAGCCAGCAACAACAAAACTTTTCTTGCAGAAAAAGTACAGACACAGATTGGAAGCACTTTTTGGGGCACTGTCCATTCCTAAAATCCTGGTTCTTTCTGAATGTCTCTCTGTAGTTGAGTCTTCTGTGGTTAAAATAATCCTCCCTAAGTATCTTATCTACCAGTAACACAGATGACATCAAATATTTCTATAGCCAGCTTGCTTATTTCTAAAGGCATCATTTTTGCAAGAAATTAAATCACAGCATTTCATATGACCTGTGTATTTGCAGGCCTGAGACTTGTTACACACCCAGATGAGGTTTTAAAGTTAAGAGCCTTGTAACTGCAACCACCCTACCTAAACAATGAAGAAGAGGTACTTCTTAGTGTGATCAAGGCTGCAGAGCATCTTGGAGGTGCCCATTTCTCTTCATGGAGAAAGGCTGTGATGAGTATAGGCACTGCTTAATAGAAGTAGTAAGGAACTAAAATTGGAATGAACCCAGGCCTATCTTTTAAATAAATGCGTTTTATTACAATTTCAGAGAAACTCTCAAACTCTTTCACTTAGAATAATCTAGCATCCACTCCTGTACTGCATCTCTTAAGAGAAGTTCTGGCTTCTGCTGTTTTAGTGGCATGACCTTACTTCAAATTCATATTTGTTTTAGCACCAGATTTGCAGCAGAGATAGGTCTATTTTCATTACCCCTAGTATTTCTAAATATGCTGCAGTCAGGCAATTATTCTGTTTGGGATACAAGAAAAAAAAATATTTGGTGCAATCTTGGTAAACCAGGACATAATTTCCAAACGAAAGACCTTCATATCTAGCAATTCTTTCATACACAGGAGGAATTCCTAGCTGCAGAGTCTTCTACTTGCAGGCTGATGTACATCAGTCTTATAAGTACTTTTCTTATGCAAATGCATTGAATTGCATGAGCTCTGTATTATGAAGCAATGCTCTATAATTTTGAGTTTCTGTTTTTAGTCACGGCACTTACATGTTATTGACTTGGTACGAAACAACTGGACTTCAGGATTAAGGGTGTGTGTTGGGACCACATTAACTAGTGAGAGAAAGAGGTCTACAAAACAAACAGAAAAATACAGCGACACTTTGTGGAAGATGACCCAGGAGACACCTCATTCATAAAATGAATGCCTCTGATGGGATTCCTAGCACTTTCTTTAAAGTTACTCCACAAAAATCCCTTCTATCATCCATAACACTCTTGACATCCAGTAAAAAAAAGCTTGTGCACTTTTTTTTCTGTCTACACTCTTACTATGCTTCATAGACTGCTTGGACAGGAAGAAATTTCCTGTGCCAAGCTACAGTTTGCAACAGAAAAATTGGATCCCTTCTGATCCACAGTCCCCAGTATACTAGTTCATATCAGCCTATCAGAAACAAACTACAACAGCCAAAAAAAGCTAAACATTCCTGAAACGATTGATGGTTTTTCTTCTCTTCATTTATCTGTCTGCAATTACAGATGGAACCCATTACCACCCACTTCCTCAGTTCGGAAACGGTTCCTCTGTACACTTTGTACTGTTCCTCCGATGCTCGGGGTGCACTCATCCAGGCAGCTATGTGTGAATTCTGAGAACACTGCGTAGATGTGCCCCTCTATATCATTTGCCTGTAAGCAGAGACTTGCTAGACAAGATGGTCATGGTGCCCTGTTACCTAAATATATGCAGTTTGTTTCTTTCAACGCTGCATTGTTTACATCCAGCCTAACATTAGCCTCCAAAAACCTACATGTTGGGTCTATGTTTTTGGATAAAAGTTTTTGCTGCCTAAATTTCTGTAAAGTCAGTGAAGAAAGAGAAGCACCTGGACAGCTAGTTTATCTGGTCTGAAGAACATGTGTACAGTAGAGAGAGATGCTTCTTTTCCCACCAATTAAACACGATCTCCGGACATTCAGCTAATTTCTGTAGAGCCCTACATGCTTTACAGGGAATGTCCAAAACTGACAAACTTTCTGGCTGAAAAAAGTTACAGCCTGGAGATATTTACCTGACCAATACCTCTTATTCATCCTCAGGGAACTGGAAGCAGAACAGTAAGATACAGGCAGTTCTTTAGGGCACCAAAAGTTACCACAGCAAGTTTCATCTTCACGCCCAGGTAAGGAGGAAAGCGAAAGGGTTCGTTAGCGGGTATAACGCAATGGATGGGTACATTTCCTTACACACGCTCTTTATTTTGCACAGATTCTCCTTCTAACCTCGCAGGCTGTCTCCTCTAAAGCCACTGGACTGAGCTCCCCTGGGCTCGGGAGCTGCCAAGGAGACGCGCTGGTCTCCCAGAGACGCTGGCACGCTCTTGGCTCGCTGCAGAGCAGGCGGGCAGGTCGAAGGGGGGGGAACGCGGGGGCGAGGCCGACGCTGAAGCTGGGAGCAGGAGGGTGGGCTCGCCAGTTCCCTGCCTGGGCACCTGGAAGCTGCCCTGCAAGCTTTGGTTTCCTTCCCAACCTGCTCTCGTGCAAACATCCTGCTGGTTCACAGCCAAGACAAAAACTCAGCTTTCTGTGACGAGGCACATTGCTGTCGATCACAAAGGCATTCTTTCTTACCTAAACCTTGTATCTGTAGAAACCAACTCTCTCCTCCATCTAATTCTAGATCTGTGTGTACTCAAACCCCAATAACACATCACATTCTAATACCAAAATTATGAGTGAAAATAAGCAGCTTGACTCACACACCTTCAAAACTTCTCACCCCAAAGACAGGAAAGATTGAATCCTTTGTTTTAATTGCTCAGAAACCGGAAGTAAAACATGAAACAAAAGCATGAAAATCTCTCCTGAGGCTCAGTGAAAGGGAATTTATACTTCTAAAATGTATTTAATTTATACTTCTTAAATACACTGCAAAACTTCTAATCTGGACACGAATATGAATCTTTACATTGTCTATGAACAGCCTTCATACTTCTTAAGGAAAGCAAAACCATGTAAAGAAGTATGAAGGCGTGTTTGACACCAGCAGGCTGTGCTGCCATCCACAGGGACGTCGAGAGGTGGGAGAAATGGGCCTCATGAAGTTCAACAGGGGGAAGTGCAAAGTCCTGCACCTGGGGAGGAACAACCCCAGGCACCAGTACACGCTGGGGACCGACCTGCTGGAAAGCGGCTTTGCACAAAAAGACCTGGGGGGCCGGGTGGACAGCAAGCAGGCAACCTGCCAGCGATACGCCCTCGCGTCAACAAAATCCAGCAGGACCCTGGGCCGCATTCAGAAAAGCGTCGTGGGCCGGTTGAGGGAGGTGATCCTCCCCCTCCACTCAGCACTGGGGAGACAGGTCTGGAGTGCTGGGTCCACTTCTGGGCTCCACGGTACGAGTGACACAGACATACTGGAGTGAGTCCAGTAAAAGGTGGCAAAGATGATTAAGAGACTGGAGCATCTGACGTAGGAGAAGAGGCTGAGAGAGATGGGATCATCAGGCCAGGAGAAGAGAAGGCTCAAGAGGGATCGTACCTGGGTCTACAAATGCCTGATGAAGGCATGTGAAAAAGAGCCAAACTCTTTTCACTGGTATCCAGTGAATGGACAAGGGGCAACGGGCACAAATTGAAATGCAAGAAATTTCGATTAAACGTAAGAAAAAAAACCTGGTTTACTGTAAAGGTGATAGTGCACTGGAGTCTGTCTCTGTCATTGGAGCTATTCAGAACTCGACTGGACACAACCCTAGCAGCCTGCTTTGCATGACCCTGCTTTAAGCAGGGGCTTTGGTCTAAAATATCTCCAGAGGTGCCTTCCAACCTTAACCATTATGTCATTCTGTGTTTCTGTAAGGAGCAGAGTATTGCCCTAATATTTATACCAAAATTATAAAGTCAAACACATCTGGATCTTGGTTAGTGTAAAAACTATAGCCATCAGTTTTATCTTTACAAGCTGCGGGAATAGCTTGCTTACCAGAGGGAACAATGCGCATGTCGAACTGAAGGGATTAAGGGCAACATGTCGTAAAACAGATGAACTGTCACACTCCTTTTTATGCAGCTATGCCAGTAGACCAGAACCTTCGTTGTTGTGGTACCCTTCCTCTGGTCTTCCTAACTGTGCCGTCAGTTCTCACAGGTGAGAAAGGACCGAAAGGCTACCCTTGTGTCCCCTTTTGCTTGGATTTAAGTGACAACATAAAGGACAACATCATGCAGAACCAGGCCTCTTTTTACAGTCTGCTTACTACACCTCCCTGGTACCCTGCAGCCAGTCCCGAGCTCCTCCGTGCTGGAGGAACACAACCGAAGAGCAGGCGAACACCCAGCTTTGCAGACCTGTTCTGACACTCAGTCCCTACGGCACACATGTCCTGGATCGAAACTTCGGGGTGGAGAGAGAGTTTTGTAAGAACAAAAGCAGCATAAAGCCTTTTTCACGCCACCTACCTTGACTCAGTTGTTCCTGCTACTCTTCCCCTGAACTCTTAAGCCCATCCCATAAAAAGCTATCTTGACAGGGCCCTTTATCATCAGCAAGACTGGACCCCTCAATAGTATGAGTTGTTTCAAAGAAATACTGGTATCCCTTTTAAAATGTTATTTTTAAAGGATCTGCAATCTGATGTTAACTAGCCCCTCTCAGACAAGCAGCCAGAGTGAATTCAAACTATTCCTGCAAGTCAGAGTTGTACAGACAAGCCCTGTGCAAAGAAATGATGATATTCTTCTCTTAACAACATGTATACATAAGACTGTTTTTCATTCTGAGTGGAGAACCATACTATAAATATGATTTATAGTGTATCACATGAAGGAATGATTGTAATAAAATGAGGCATTGCAAGAAATATATCTTCCTAATTAGAAATGACAAGATGAAACTTCTACCACATAACTGCAACCCTCAAAATTTATTTATAAAAACCAGGGAATCTTTAGTCTGAAAGTATAAGGAAGCTGAGAAAAGAGTTATGTTTAAACTTGTCTACAGATGTATGGCAAATAAAGCTCCACAGCATGCAAATCACTTGAATATACCTACCAGCTGTCCCAGTGTTCTAAAGAATTTGCCTTTGCCCCCAGCATCTCTCCTGAAGTGATGGATGGGATTATGCCATTCTTGCAGGGTTTTGGCATTGCTTTGGTTTTGTTTCATGACAGTGAGGCCTTACCATTTTCTCTGCTTTGCTCAAATTGATTCAGATTTGCAGGCCATGGGCTAGTTTCTCTAAGAGATCTCTGCATGAAGACTCGTCTGTCTCATCCAGTAAAGAAGAAAAGGTTGACAGATGACAAACAAAGAACAGAAGTCAGCCACTGAATTTTAGAACACAGGACCATACGAGGAGAGCAGTGCCACAAAACATTGTGCAATGTAAGAAAGACCCACAGCAAAATACTAAAAGACAAAGTACAGTGTGGTGACATAGATAGAAAACTCGCGGTGTTAAAGGCTACATAAACATTCTACGCTCTTTCAACAGAAGAGACCGTGTTAGAGGAAGCATGGATGGAGAAAAATAAATACTAGAATTGCATCTTATGGGACAAACTGATATGGCTGAGGCTTTTCCCTTATTTGAAGGTGAGTGAGGTAAACAATCACTTCATATCTATTTTCTGCTGTTTTTCTGTGTTGAAATGGTGCATGGGAAAATACCGCTAAAATGTCAATCAGCATTAGCAGATCAAGAAAGCATGGCAATTCACTGCTGCTGGAGATTTAAGCAGCTCAAATCTAAAGATTCTCAGTAAAACATGGCATGTTGAGAATTCATCTGCAATGTAAACATGCTACGTTTGTGAGGGCAGAGTACAATACTTCGGCTGACTTCACAACAGCTGGTTGCAGCATACCAGAGAGATGCAGTAACAAAGACATGCAATATTTTTAGGCTGCAAAGTCTTCATCAATTCACATAAGAAAGCAGATGGAGCCTTTTAAATATCAAGTACTCCTTTCAGTCAAGACTCCCTTATGTGTAAATAGTTTGGCTTCAATTTAGTCACGTGTCCACAGAAATTTTCATAAGCCATAAAACCTCTGATGGTTAAGTTACCTTGAAGAACAAGGGATACAGATTAACTAAACAAGTGCTAGCTACATTCAAAATTATCACAAACCCAAATACTTTACACTAAAAATAAAAATACACACTCTAATAGAATAGGCAGTGGTATAACAGAAATAGTTTGTTCCACTGCAGCAAACAGCTGAAGTCAATTTGTGTGGTTTCTATGCCCGATGTGAAAAATTTCACTTTTTGCTTTTGTTCTTTTCATCCCTCTCCTTTTCTCATTTCTTTTCTTTTTATTAAGCCCTGCCACCTTTTCTGCCTTCTCCATTCTCACACCTTTGAACTTTCCTTTTTTGTTGTTTCATTTCTAGTACAGGAGAAAGAGCAGAAGAAATAAGCTAGGACCTTAAACCTGCACACCACAGGTTTTGTTACAACGGTAACACGAAAGAACCGCATTTCGCCAAGACTGGCCTCAATGAGGAAAGCAGGAGGAAAACCACCACAGCACAAACCGTGGTCGATTTTTCCTGCAACGACGTATTGAGGAAAGCACTGCCAAGACATCTGCAGAGGAGTGTGCAGGTCTGGCTGTTCCTACGAGCACATAACGCTCGCTTTGAGGTTTTCGAAGAACTGCAAATTAAATCTGCATGAACCAGCTGCCGAACTCCCTGGTCAGCTGGACGGTAACTGCTGAGGCAAGAAGGAACACCTTCCACTGGCCAAGCACCTCCGAGTGTCACTTGGTTTCAGCTGCCAGATGGGCGCGAGTTCACGCATTTCTCCACCTGCTTTTGCTCATCTCGGATGAGCCCCAACATCTGAAGCTACAAAATGGAGCTGTACTACCTCCTCCCTGGCTCAGCTTCACAAAAAGAAGTTATAGCTTGAGCAAAACTTAGGTCGAAGCAGTTACAGACCTGGGACAATAAAACCAAGAACTGAGAAAGGCCAGGAGTATAATTACATGGGAGAGAAGAGGGTCAGAAGTCAAACATAAAGCAGCGTATGTGTGCACCTAGAATAAAAAGCCAATCAACCCAAATATGATCTCCCATGCAGGGACTGACACAGACGGCGACTGTCAAAAAGCCTCTGTCCCCCTACTCCAAGTGAAAACCTCAGCACAGCCCATCCTAAGCACTTATAAACCACAAGCCAGGCCTCCAGAAGTCATGCTGGTTTAATAAATATATACGTATTTTTAGAGACTGCCTACTGTGTCCGTTTATTTTTCCAGGAAGCCTCCTAACTTCATAATGTAAGTAAACCGTTCAACTTCAATAGTCACTAAAAAGGGAAGCAGCAAATAACATTCCCCTGCTCTCCATGTGGGGAAGCTCCATCCCTCATAGCAGAACCAGGCAGGTGGGTTCAGCCGACCTCTCCTGTCACCTCTAGTCCCATCTGCACCACCTATTTTGTGGACCTCCTCCTGCCCCCTCCCAGGCCATCTCCTTCATCTCCTCAGGCTGTCTACGTGGTCGCATCACCCCATCTCTCTCCCACTACATCCCAGCCATCCAGGCTCATCACATCTGCAGAACGCGGATTTTCTTTTTTGTTTTCATTTTTTTTTTCAGTAAGTTGCAAGTATCTTCAAATGAGTAAATTAACAAAATGGCAGCCATTCTGCTCCACTCTAACTCCACTGGTGTGGAGTGATTGGAATCTGCAGTTGTTTTGAATGGGGAAATATAATCCCACATGGAAGGCAGGAATAAGGAAATGTCATGTAAATTAGGTACACATCTCAGTATCACAAGACGAAATTCACAGACACATCTCACAGAGAAGAATAGTGATATGCTTACTTATGCCATGGGTGAATTTGGTCCAGAACACTTTTTTCCTATTTATGAAGGTGAAGAAAAGTTTTTTCAAAATACTAAGAAGTAGTTTTTGCAGGGTATCTGTAGAAATTATCACAACTTCAACAAAAACATCTGTATCATTTTGCAGCGGTGGATTTCTTTACATACTACAGGGAGGCAGTATTTTATACAGTTGTGACTTTGTTTCAGCATTTGCATAAAAAGGTTACTGAAAATCAAATTTTAAGGACAGCTAATCCGTCTCCAGAATTATACCCACATTAATATTCTTACTCAATTCATGTATGAGGTTATAGTAAAACCCTCTCTCCTTTTCATCTAAGAGCTTCAACATGAATTATTTCTCACATTTATCCTCAATATATAACAAGTTACTTCAATGTACAACCCAATTACAGGGGTATTACTAACATTTTTAGCTCTCTAAAGTCAGATTTTTGTGGTTCATGGTGTTTGTAGTACACCATGCCTCAAGTGAAATGCAATCTTTGCAGGAGATTTATTATTTTACATACGATTTGGTAATTTCCATCTAATCCTTCTGCTGTTTTCAGTACACCCCAGTCCTTTACCTTGAACTTCTGGAATTATATAGTAAAACCCACAAGCAGTGTCTCAAAACAAAAATCCGTGGTTATAATTTCCCAGTTAAAACAATGATTTTCAATATGAATTGCAGTCGGTAATATTGCATCTTTATTCAATGCCACCATAGTAATCTAAATGCAACATTTCTTCACTGATTTCCCACCTTTTCAGTCACTGAACTTTGGATGCCTTGTCTTGTCCACTCTATAAAAAAAACTTATTTGCCCTTGAATTTACTGAGACATTTAGTTAATATATGGTTCCTGTGATGTTTGAATGGTTTAACCATCACTCATCAATGAAAACCTGCATTTTATTATTTCCCCCAAGGCACGAGGAGAGATATTCGTTTAAAAAGAAGGGTTAATTTACTACTACCACACTTAGGTTTATGCCACTGAAACTACACAGTGAGAAAAAGGTAGCAGTGTCACACTACTACAAAACTGATGTTGTATCAGGCCCTTGAATGGAGATCTCCAAGAGAAAAGCTGTATGGATAAATCTGTGCCGAGTCCTTTTGTACAGATGTCACGTCCTTATTTCTCAGGACGACGACTCAGGTTTGCGGATTCCCAGGCCAGGATTAAGGTGAAGCGACAGCAGGGATCTCTTAACTCACAAAACTCAATTTCTATCCGCTCACAACAGAAACTGGCATGAAACCACGTCAGTAAGCTGTGTAAGGTGGCAACCCTACATCAGCAAACACATGCTACAGGCCTTGCTTATCTGGGGGTCGGCTCAGGGGAGAACACGAGGAGAGCCCTCCCGTTGGGGCAGGAGGTTCAGAGCGGACCCCCTTGCTTTCTGGACTGCCTCTCAGAAAGGAGCCGAGGGGTGGCCAGATCCACTCCTAGTCTCAGACCTGGTCAATGGTTTATGTCTAAAGGGATGAAGCGTAGGGATTACAAAAAAAAAAAAAAGAGAGAGAGAGAAAAGAAAGACTTCACCGGTCCTGGGTCCAGCGCTGGTCCAGTGCCAAAGGGTCCAGTCAGCCTGAAGTCCAACTCCAGTGGGCAGACGTTTGAGACATTAACTCCTGCAGTCTCTGCCAACAGATGGTGTTTCAGCTTTTCATTCTGTTATATTATGAAAACAACCAGAAAAGCTAAAGCTGCTTAGACTTTTTTACAACACCTCAAAAGACCTAGCTTGATTTTTTTCTAACTACCAACCCAGAGATACTGTGCATACATTCAAAAGAAAGAGCTGCCAGGTGTCTGAGCTAGGGGAACAGGTCATGCAGTTACCCTCGGATCACCTCTTTAAGGTGAGTTTCAGAAAGCTGCCACTGGCAGAGAGGCTGCTCATCCAAGTGTGAATGCTACCAGAAGCCCAGAAAAAGAGAAGTCTCATGCCTCTGCACAGATGACTCCGGATCTCTCGCTGAAATGAAATGCTGCTGAGATAAAACAGGGGAGAAGAGAACCAACAGTAACAGGCAAACATTACTGCTGCTTTGCAGAGACCCTCAGAACTTTTTCTGAGGAGGAAGACATCAAGCACCCATTGCTCCTTCACAGTTATTAACTCCACAGCAGGGTTAGTGCTGGCTGTGCTCAGGCAATTTAAAATGCAATGCACAACTAGAACAATTTACAGATGCATTAATCACCACCTACTTTTGTTAGCAAAGGACATGTGAAGCATCTTCCAACATTAAGGCAAGTGCTATATAAAGTTCATCAGATAGAGCCAATTATTCATCCTGAAACAGTGCTTGGTTTTAATCATAGAATTTACTGCATTGAATGAGAGTTTAATCTTCAAAGCGAGACTACCATTCATGAAATAGTTGAAGAAAGTTTTACACACAAATTCTGTTTCATAATAGCCAAATCAGACATACACAGGATAACAGTGTCCCAGCAACTCAGCATTTTCTGCCCACAACAACATTTGTAGATTTAACAAGATCATCATTTTTTGTCTAGGAGATTCTGCCAGATTAAAAAAGGTGGAGAAGGAGGAATAAAAAACACTTTAACAGTAACTAAAGAATGAAGAGCGTTTTTGCCAATGGAACATATTTTTGGGGGGCAGTGTCAAGAAAAAAAGAAACCCCAAGTCTTTTAACGTAATTTGAAACCAGATTCTCCTCAGAGGAATGGAAAGAGGAAGAAAGAAAAAAAAAGCTGTTGTCCTGAGGCTAGGGACAAAGGCACACTGCAATATTTCTAATCGAAGGTTGCTGCCCCCCACGACTGTCCTCCTACAGACACATACTGCTGCACTGAAAACACACAAGGCTGGGGATACAAACCAAGCGGGACTACTTTGTTAGATCTGTTTTCACATGGGAGAATCCAATCAACGTGTCTAACCCCAATACTCCTTCGACAGTATTCCTTTTAGAAAGCGCGGCTGGGAGATGGAGGCAGGGCAGGAGCCAGAGCAGGAGCCAGCAGGACTGGAGAGACTACCCTGATGGGTAACAGCAGGAGGGCCCACCACCTCAGGGTGGGGTTTTGAGCAGGAGAAGGAGGTCACCATGAAGCTCATTTTAAAAAGATGTACTAGAATAAATGCTTTCAGGTGAATATTTTAACAAAATTGCAGATTCAAAATAATCACAGACTTCACTGAGAAGGGTGAGTTGAGTCAGCAATTGAACCAGGGCAATTAAGTTGGCTGCCACCTGGCAGAGATGGTTTTCTATCAGCCTAGCATCTCAGTTCCCAACTTCCCCAGCCCTTCAGTCTCTATGCTTCCTTTAAGGAACAGGGAAGAGGCAGGCAAGCAGGCAGCAGCTAGCTAAAAAGTTGCATTTCGGTTCCCTCTGAAAGTGCTTTTTCTCTCTCTAAATGTTTGGTGGCTGCAGTTGCATTATTTGCTTTCCTTAGTGGCAATCCTGACATATGAAGGTCTTGTCTCATTCCCATCTCCTCTCTTCTCAGTTCCTTATTCCTAACCCTGTATCACAATTCCCAGTCCTCATCATGAAAATACACCTTTTTTAGCACATAGAAATGAATTTATGGCAAAGACCACAAACAGTTATGTTAGTACAACTGAGAGGGTTGCAGGAATAGCAAAGAGCAGCCAGGAGATGAGAAAGGGCAAGAACTTCTTGTCTCCAAAGAAAATACACTGCAAAGCACCCTCCTGAGAGCTCGGCCGGCTTCAGCCAGGCTCCTGGCTCTCCAGAACTACTCCCCAGGCCTTGGCCCAGTACATCTGCTCCCTCTCAGCACCAGCTGCATTTGCCATAGTAATGTGAATTGCACAATACTAGCTGTTTTCTGGTAGCCCTTCTGCTCTGGAATCAAGAAAAATTCACTTGCATTAAAAAACACACCAAAAGAAGCATTTGTGTTTGAAGACAAGCTTGATAATGTGAAGCCTAATGACTCAATGCATCTAGAAGGAAAAAAGCTGCATGAAATTAGTAATTTGTTAATGGCTTGATTTCATGTCTCCAGGGACTGACTCATGAGCATAAGGCTTAACACCTGCAACGCTCCCATCTGCATTTGACTAGGTAGGACACAGGGTTGCTTCCCCTCAGTTTGTTCATCATTTCTCCCTAAAAAAATCAACTTCCCCATGTCTATAAAATGTCTATGCAACTCAAAACGGAGGTGCTTTTCTCTCTCTCCACACACACATGCCCACAACAAAGGAAAATACAAAATTAAGAGGGAGGCCATTGGCTCTATCCGCTCCCAGATGGAATAAACAGATCAACCCTATCAATGAAGTTTGAGAACACCTGCTTTTCTTTGCCGTGCTCTGACACCGGCACTACGGTGGAAGCAGTTTCATGACACGTGGTGAACTACCATAAGAGCTTGCACTTGCCCTTGCCAGCTGCACGCTCCCTGTTGCCTTGGTTGTGCCAGCTTTGACGTTGTTCATCAGAGTTCTCCACGAGCCAGTGTAACTTACGCAATGTGGAGAAACAGCCTGGCAAAAAATGAAGACACTTCTGCTGTTTGACTGAGTCAAATCAGTCTGGCGGAAGGTGAGCTGCTAACACACAGCCACTGCCAAGAAGAAAGCAATGAGTGACCTTGCACAGATCATTTTCTCCTTTACCTCATCTTCCTTTTCGTAAATTATGCTCATGCAGAAAAAGGCGTGCTATTAGAAACGGTGTTTTTCTTCTGAATGTTCATGAACTTCATCCAGTTGTTTTGGCCAGACTTGTTTCTGTTTTCCCAAGTTTTGAGTTTCCTGTAGTTAACCAGAAGCCAGTTACTTGGTAACTGGAGGCGAAGGAGGTAAGCAGCCTCTTCTAGCAGCGTGCCCGCTGCCTGTGAGCAGCAGCGAGCTACTCCAGTATGCAAGGCTCTGGTAGCTGGTATTGCATAGCCATGTCCTCTGGAGGTGTATCAGCCTCTGCACAGCTGGCTGCCGTTCTTCCAACACAGAGCTACTTCTCTGCCGTGTAAACCTGCAAAAGGTTTGAGCACAACGTCGCTTCAGGAGACAGGAGGCTGATAACCAGCTCAGCATTCCTAGCCAGCTGAAATTCAATGCCTTGATCTGGATTTTGAATGCAAGTAAATTTTGCTTACATGCTGCCAAGGTCTCAGGCAGGTGTTGCCTCCAGAACCAGGACTTTTACAAGACAGATTTGAACCAGAATTCAGATCTTTGGAGATGGGATAGGTACAGGAGAAGAGTGGGAATCCAGCTCCTGGCCTTGCACTCGGCACCTTCCTCAAGGTCCCCTGGCTTAAATTGGAAGCCTGATACGCTAAGAAAATCCCTGTTTGAAACCACCATTTCCTGAAAAATATGAAACCTTTCAGATTCTCGGAAGTATTATCAAAGACCTTAGTAGCTACAGCCAAGGCTATTCCCTCCCTCCGCCAATGCTTATGTGTGTTCTCGGGACGCATATGCATCAGGAAGTGTTTAGATCAGTCAATAACAACGGCTTCTCTCTCCATAGACTCTTATTTTCGTGTCCTAAGTTAAAAATTTCCTTTTAAGTGAAATCTGTAAACTTCAGATACGGAGGTATCACACAGCTAGTATTTTTGTTCTGTAAGAATTGCAATTTGAACACTCATCAGTAAGTTATTCTTATGACAAGAAGAGATCGCAAAAGTCCGCTATAGTTTCTGCTACTTAAAAATAAACCCATGCAACACTTTCTAGTTTTTTTTCCTGCTATTAACTCTGAATCTTGAGATTTAACATTTAGTCTTACTGCAGCCCTTCACACAAAGCAGACATATCTGAATAACAAAGGTTCTCTCAGATACAAAGAATGCATGGCCTGATACATTAGCGATTGGCCCCTTGCTCAGTGTATCTGCTCACAGTTTCACTACTCTAGGTCAGTCGGGAGTTCTTTCAGAGGATGAGTTTACAAATGCAAACATGTTGATTTGACAAAGCCATTATGCAACGCAGTCTCAGCCCACAAACACAATTCAAGTTCAAATAAGCCAGCTAGTGGGATGTTGCACTTGCTTTCAAACCCCATCCACAGCAATGTGCAGCACTATGTCGTTTTCAGTTACGTGAGATTCAGCACATTTTTTTCTGAGCTTTATATGGGTTCGTACCTAATGAACCTCTTTTAGACTCTGAGCCTAACTGCAGAATTGCTTCCTAAATTTGCTGCACAGGTCATGAAAGTTGAACCCCATCTATTACACAAACACATAGTGAGGGCCTGGGTGTGAGGAAGACTCATGAAACCATCAACACCAACAAATGGCTACAAATAAACAAGAAGGAAGAATTAAATCAAGTTCTTTTAAAACATTTATAATCCTCTGTGAAATATTTGGCAGCCTTTTAGAGAAAGGACATTGACATAGTCCAGAGAGACTCAACAAGAATGATAAAATTTTATTGTTAGCATGCACAGAAAGTCTGGAAAAACATGAATACCATAAAGTGAAATGTAACCTTTTAAACTCTTCAGATGGTGTTTCATAAAGGAATAGAGCAAAACCAGCAGTATCACTCCAGGAACAAGACAGTGCATTTTGCAGAGCAATAATGTAACAATAATGGAGTTCCTTGCTTGCAGTTTTCGGAGTAAAAGCTCTGTTTGCCTACCTCTATGGTTATACACTGCTTAGCACTGAGGAACCCAGAGCCCAACTCTCAGCTCTTTGGGCATTTTTACTCAGAAGTCAGCATTCCCTCATTTATACAGACGATACCAGCATCCCGACCGCGCTAAACTCAGATCCAAAGGTTCGGTTCAGTAAACAGGGAGCACACTGAAGCCCTTTCGATTACTTTGTCATTTCGCACATTTTCAAGATCAAAAAACCACAGGTAAGTGAAAGGGCAGACCAAGTTTTCTTCTTCCTCTAGAAAGTGCTGCTGCTGCTCACAGGCAGTGCCATCCCTACGTGGCCGTGGAGGGATGGACACAGATACCACGGGAGGAGCGTACGTGTCCACCATGTGTTCCCTCTGCACTGCAGCGCGTTTCTGAGGATATATCCCATTTCCTTTCCTCCCCCTTTTCTGTCCTCACTCTGGACCTTATTCGATGGCGTTGTTTTTAAAGGGAATTCAGACTGAAAACAACTATGTGTTACTCTGCACGACCCTTTGCTGCGGCTAGGTCTTGATGTCAGAGCTCTGACATTATCAGGCTGACAACGAATGAATCTCCCGCAATTCCAACGCTCCCAGGGCAAAGAGCTCCCTACTTCAGCACGTGGTTGTAAGTGACCCGACAGGCTCTACCCGCCTGATGAAGCTAGACTGAAATGTTCTGTCCTTCCACATTTGGCCTTCATTTCTGGCCACTAGACAAACCTCTGCTGCTGTAAATTTCCACCAACTCATTTAACTGACTCAATTTTGAAGCCCCACCTTGTCTGCTAAATTCAGTAAGCGCTAAACATTAAGAGGAACAGGGGCAGTAATTTTTTTCAAAGTGAAAGCGTGAGCGAGACATAAGGAAGACATTAAGATGACTGAAGGCACCCTTACACTGTGCAGTGGAGTATGGCACAGAGATCCTCAGACCATCACGCAATAAATGAGCTCCAGAACAAGCAGCAATGTAATTACATCAGAACCACACTGTTTGTGGGCTCATTAGCCTTGCTGAGAAGCACCACATTAATGCAGTTACAGTGTTTCCAAGACGCAAGATCACTGGTTTTGTGGCTAAATCAAAACAAAAACTCGTTTCTGTTAATGCAAAACTTTGAAAATAACGAATGTGGCAAAAATAACATTAAAAAAGCCCAAATCATTTTAAGCCAGTCACTGTGGGCATTTTCAATAATATACAAGGCTAAACTCGTAAGGACAGAGGAACAGCCCCAAAATCCCTTTAATGTCCTCCATAGCACAGTCTTGGCACCTCTGCAGAAGAGTGCAGTTCACTCTTCTCTGCTTCACTGTGAGTAGACGTTTGAAATAAAGCTTCGTCTCCTACTCCAAGCAAAGTTGGAGACCCATTACATTCATCCTTTTCCACCAGTTCCAGTACCCAGACAGCTACTGGCCACAGAGAAAAAGACTGACACTGTGATGGTGATTAACAAATTCTTTGGAGAGTTTTTGGTTTCAGCTCTTAATCCAGTACATGTTTCAGAGGAGCCATTTCAAAGACCAGATGAAACCACCCTGAATCCCCTGCAGCCTACGGCAAAACAAGCTCCACAGGAAACAAAGGACCACATTCAAATTCCTCTCCCAAACCTGGCAAAGAAATGACTTAAGGAAAGGTGCTCTTTTTCCTCCCACTCCTCAGAACGAATACACTGACCACTGTGTACGAGGGTGGGCTTCCAGGGCTAGCAATAAGTCCTTTGAATATTGTTTCTGAGTTTAGTTTAAACAAGTTTCATCAAATTCACCCCAGTACCACCATTAATCAGCCAAACGCCACTTCTGACAGCTCAGTTTGTTCCCCTCAAGCATTTGTACAAATATATTGCTACTTCATCGTATTAAGCACCTTCAAACTGCTCAGTTTGGACCTGTGTCTTTGTTCTGCAATTAGGAGCAACGGCATTTCAATACCATAAAGTGCAATACTAAAAAGATAAATAAGCTTTTATTCCAAACACTCAGCTAGAATTTCTAAACTGACAGTAATCACAGAGCCTTCAGGTGCAAGTAGTCGTCAGCTTATAAAACCGTTTATTTTGCACGTCTGCCCATTTCTGTGAGCTTCTCCCTGAGATTAAGGTAATGCATACACACAAGCTGATGAGAGCTTCCAGCTGCAACATTCACTTGTGCCGGATGTACCTGAACATGGGACACTGTCATTACTCACTTTCTTAGCCATATCTGTTCACCAAGGCAAATATTACTCAACCTCAAGTCCTTTGCATCAACAGAAATAGTTTATCTTGCTACATTTGTTTTGATGTATTCACGGCTTGTATCAGAGTACAGTAACGCCAACAGCATAAGAAATTAACAATAAAATTAGGTGGACCCGATCATCTCTAACAACCATTTCTGTTCACATAAAGACAATCCTGCTCCCTGCCTCTGTGTTTCCCAAGGACTCCTCAGACACTCACCAGAAATGAAATACAGGCTAAACTGGTAAGCAGCAAGGTCCCAAATGCCTTCTCTCCTTTGAGCCCCATGTCCTGGTCCTGTTGTTGACTGGTGGTGCACCTTTCTGAGCACCAATCTGTAATGTCTCTGCTGTGTTGGAGCGCCCATGTCTTTCATTCACTCAACGAGCTGACGTGCGTACATGAGGTCATGAGACTGCCCACCTATAAGGCAGCTATAAGGTGCTCCTTAATAGGTCAAATGGCCTTCCTGTTAGAAAGGGAGAGCCGGGGAAGATCACCATTAACCTATGGGGCTAACCCTACGCCAGGAAGGCCTATCAGAATAGTGTAGTGTTACCTGGCTTGGGCACACATAATACACCCTTGACACAAAATTGACCACGAAATAAACTTTTTTTTTTAGACTATGCTGAATACCCCTCTCTGAAGTAGAAGTTGTTCTTACCGAGCCCTTTTTTTCCTAAATCAACATTTTTTTTAGTATTTATTCCAGCATGAAACATGCTTTATTGCCGCTTGCGGATTTACTGCTGTTGAACCATGCCATCTGCTGGCTCTCCTGAGGAAGACAGACTGGTGAGAGCTCAAAACCACAGGGTTCTCCCTGGGCTTCAGGGGACCTCCAGAGAGCCTTCTGCTCAAATTCCTGTGGGAAAGGATGGCCCTGCATATGTCAGGCTGAGTCTCGACTATTTCCAGCAAAGGAGATTCCACCATGACTGTAGGCGACTTATTTCAATATTAACTCTTCTCACAGTGAAGTATTTTTCCCTTATGTCCACGCAGAATTTCCCGACACAACGTGTCTGTTGCCTCTTGCCCTGTTGTGCATCTTTGTGATGAGTGCCTCCATCTTCTCTAGAAATACCTTTTAATACTTGATTAATTTAATATATGAAGAATGTGACTAGTTCCCCCAAAACCTTCTCTTCTCTTCTCTTCTCTTCTCTTCTCTTCTCTTCTCTTCTCTTCTCTTCTCTTCTCTTCTCTTCTCTTCT
>JAVJGG010000058.1:18937984-18963677 GCA_035590195.1 Aviceda cuculoides
TGACTGGGCCTGATCCCCTGTTTGTCCTGGACTTGCCTTGTGAGTGCTCCCAAGACAAACTGTTCCATAATCTTCCCTGGTACCGAGGTCAGGCTGACAGGCCTGTAGTTCTAATATAATGTTATCCTATAATGTGCACAGTGTATGCTACAGAAATCTAACAATATTCCCAGGAAGAAAGTAATAATCTTGAGTGACAATCCAGGAAAGCTTTTAAGATCTGGGATGCTTTGGACTGGATCTTTAAAATTTTCCATTTACAGGTATTTCATATTGCAATTTTTATATATTTCCTTTTCTTAGACAGAAAGTTAGGTTTGAATAAAAGTGTTGGACTAAATTTTTAAATCATTAAGTGGCATGTCAACATGAAGTCCTCAGTAAACATAGCCTGATTTTCTGTTACTTAAATGAATAGAAGTTTTGATTCTCATCATATCTGAAAACCAAGTACCTTCACTTAAGTGTCTGTGGATATATGTAGTTTCCAATGTATAAGTTCTCAAGAAGTCTAGTAGAGGCAAGTGATGCTCTGGGGAAATCTGAGCACAGAGCAACCTTGCTTCGTCTGCTGTGGATCGCTGTTTTATTACAGCACGTAATGATGAAGCCAGACTGGTAGGATCTGATGGAGTCCTTTTTCTCTGTTATTATGCACTGGATTACTGTCACACTCCTCAGTGAGACTGAGGGCTTGTGTTAAACTATTGCATTCTGAAAGGTCTAATCCATGAATTGTCCATCCTTGCAGGACAACAGCACTGAGCGAAAGCAAAATGTTCTAAAACTGACTCCTAAAACAAAAAGGAGCAGCTGTGTGTGGAACTGGTGTTCAAGTGCTAAACCAGCCCTAGTGACAATAAGGAATGCAGGGTAGAATCAACTCTTCTTCAGGAAAAACTTGCAAGCTTTTTCTTTCATTGAGCAGGTTTTTTGTGGTAGCTATTGCCAGTGCCCTGTTGTAGTGCTGTAACATACTTTTCACCTAAACACATGCTCCTCAGTCATTTGTCAACTATGTCACTATAAATTCTGCCATAATGCTGTGATTTGTTGGTCTGTGCAGCTTTGATGGAGCTGTCAGTACTCTGGGAGCAATTGCTTATCATCTCATGTATCTTCAGATCACTGTGCTGTAATTTTAAATGTAACCTTGTCCTCGTGGAAGGAAGATACTGTTTTTCTAAGTTATTGGTAAACTTCCCATGCGCTATTCCTTTTCTGGATCTGTCAGTTGTACGCTTCATAGTATCCCTGAATCTTTGCCAGAAGACAGAAATGCTTCTTCATATTCCTCTGCTTCTTTGGACACACTGTTAAATAAATAAAAATGTAGATAAGGATGAATTGCTGAAGTGGTTTGGGCCACTTGTTTTATTTAACTATGAGGGTTACTTGTTAGTACAATAGGAACATTATTTCTCCCAGTTACATATAAATAATTAAATAATAACTGCTTTAGATAATTAAGTCAAATAGTACCTAAGTGCTTGGGACCAGAATACTTCTACCAGTCTCTTCAACTTTTCTGCTTGTATCATAAAATCTCACTTCTCTAGGAACTGTGTAAGGAGTACAATTTTTACAAGGTTAGTTCACTCAGGATCCTTACTTTTAAAGGGCATATGGAGGCCCAGAAGAAGAAGTGATTGTTATAACTCTTCAAAATATAAAATACCTAAAGCATACGGGACAGAAACTCCTCGTCTTCTTCTTGCAAACCTTTATATGTAATGTTCCTAGGTTAAAAGGTGCCTTTAAAACCAAAAATGGACGTAGTTTTTCTAAATGGCACAGGCATTTGTTTCTAGTAAATTGTATTCTGTATAATGGCATTTTCCAGTCAACAGTCAAGCTCATATTTTTTATGAATTCATGCATAAATCACATTCTTGATTAGAAAACCATTGCCTTACATCTCATACTTTATCCAGTTTTAAATGTAAAATCTAAGTACAGAATAAAGAGGAGAAAAATTAAAGTGAGTTTATACTCTGAACCCAATGGAATGAAAGAAAAACTGCTGTATCTAAGTTAACAATTACAAAATTTCGTGAAAGTACAAATCGATCTTCTTGATTTGAAGAAGTACAGGACATTCAAACCAGCCTTTATTTTTGCCTAAAATTAGGACTATGTTACCAATATTTTATGAAAAGTAGACTTTTGTCACTTCTATATTTAAGTCCACCAGTAGAGAATAAGTCCTCGAGAATTTGTGAGAACTTACAGAAAAAATACCATAGAACATGGTTCTTCAGTAATCGTAAGTCCTGCCCTGTTTGTCTCTTCTGTCTCTGAGCACTGTCTCTGTCCTGTGAAATTAAATCGTTCACTGTCATTGCTACAACTATTCATTTTTAAAATTGTTAAATATTATATATATTTACCAACATAGTGCATCCATATAGATATATGGATATGGATAGATATAGATGTTTATGTGCTATGTTGGTAAATCTTTTCACTTTAGGCCAAGGAGCATACAGAATTATTAGGTGACTGTTGGAAAACTATTAGTTTGAATTTGCATGTCATATTGTCATCCAAGACTGAGTGTCTTCATTATGATATTTAAGGGAAATAAATTCAATGGAATACATAAAACCTGATGACTGTGGCAGCTCCAAGCCATCACCTTAGTGCTTGCCTTCCTGCTAACTCTGAGGTTTGCTGCAAACCCAAAACAACCACTGCATAGGTGTTAATCTAATTACATCACAACTAGCCAATTAAAGTGTAATGAAACACAGCTCAGCCCTGTGTTCACGATGCAGTATTCACAGTCCTAAAATCAGCCCCCACAGCCAGAATGAAAGGGGCTCAAAGTCTGTTCTCTCCACCTAATATCTCTTCTCTTTTGTTTCTTCAGTTCTTACTGGTATGTTCACGGCAACACTGTTTAATTTGTGTTGTAGCAGTGTCCTGAAAACATCTCTCGTGTTAGAGCTTATTGGGTAGTTCATGATGAGTGCATGTGAGGGAAGTTCATTGCACTAAAGAGCTTATAATCAAGGAATTATAACCTTTAAAATAATTAGCAGTGTAAAACCTGGAGTCCACAGATTAGCTTGTTCTCTTCATTCAGATCCTTATCTTTTCAAGGAGGGTTGACAACAGTGGTGGCTACCTTGTATAATTAATAGGGAATATGTTTTTAAGTATTTTGTATAATTGGTGCTAAAGTCTTAGAATAGACAGAGTGAGATAGGAAGAAGAGGTTGTTTACAAGCAACTTTATAATTTGCTAATTTATGAGGTATTCCTTTTCGAGCCTTAATAGCGGCCTCTTAAAGTAGGGGGTTTGAACATACAGCATATGTTGGGGTACTTTTAATTTCTGTTTGAAAAGGACATGAAATGAATACTTAGTCTCATTATAAGAGAAATGGAAAATTAAATTTTATGTGGAATGGAAAACAGCCTTGGAAGTAACTACCATATCTTGATTTGTGATTTCTTCATTTTTTTTTTTATTTCAGACGTATCTGTTATTTTCTCTTCATTATTGTTATGTTTATTGAGAGCTTTATATTTTTGTTTTTCACTTAGCTGATAAAGGTGTTACATCTCATCCTCTTTTAGTGAGTGTCTTGTTTTCTCTTGGACATTTCATTCTAATTTCTTTTTTAAATACTTTCCCTTCATTTGTCATCTTTCTTACTAACTATAGCATTAACATTTCTTTAACAATGTTCGTCTAGTATTTATCTCTGTTCGTTTTCCATCCTTTTTGGTTTCCTGGTGGCTTTGGTTCTTGTTGTCTACTCAACTGGTTTTGATTGCTTTCTTTTTATTATTCCACATCCTCCTGCTTCAACAGTGTCCTTGTTCCTCCTTGTTCTGAACTCCAAGACCATTCACAATATTGAATAATGACCTGTTGCAGTTGTAGGTTCCTTTGAGAGGCTAAATTCTCTTCAGGACTCTGGTATTTTCCCAGAATGTATTTTCTCTGTTTATTACAATGATTTGGTATTCATGAGGGCTAGATAATTTCTTTTTGCCCGGTATTGATGAATTGAGAATTCAGTGAAAAAATTCCCTTTTGTAATCATCTTACTGTAGTCAATACTGTGCTTTGCTCTTTGATTTTTCTGCAGCCCAAGTCTTCAAGGTGATGGAAATTAGTACAACAGAGGAGATCCATCATGTCTTGTAGGAATGGAAACACTGCAATCCTTTAGAGGAAGGTTTGGTTGCTTGTTCATAATTATTCAATTACAGAATGGTGAAAAATCAAACTTTCCCTTTGTCATCATACTTATGTTAATGTTATGCATGTGTCATCTTTGTTAGAAAAAAATGAGCATAATATTTCCAACTGAAAGTAATTAGAGTTAATTGTTAATTGCCAATTATTATAGAGTCATATTATTGTCTTTCCTACCCCAGGGCTGATTTTAAAAATCTTTATTTTTATATGCAGTGTATATTTCTATGAGCATAGAAATCTGTCTTGGTAGTTTAGTCTTCATCTTGTTTATTTTTTTTAACACATTGTATGTAATATACTCACTGAGATGCATTCCTCCCTAGTGAATTCTTGTAAACTGCTACCTTCACAAGTAACAATATTTGTCCATTTGCTTATGCCAATAAACCTTATTATATTTTTTGCATAGAGCGGAAAAATCAGTATCAATTTTCCATAACTTTTCTCTCAGAAACTCTCTTCATGCTGATTAAATCCTTGAGATTTTAAAATATGATGTATTTATTTGTAATAAACAGGTGTGTATTCTATGCTGATCAGCCTCTTTCTTTGCCAGTCCTTATCAGTATCTGTGGGTTGTTCCCATGAGGCAGGGAGGATTTAGGCTGATTAAAACACCTGATACTGTAATACTTGCTTAGCACTTAAAAATAAAGAAAAAATATCAGTCACTTCTGTGTTGAGTAGATTCTGTACTTATCTCTATTAATTTAAAATAGAACAAGGTAAAGCTACAGGCATTTATTTTTAGGAGAAAAAAAAACCTACTTAAAACTGTATTAGCAGCTATTCAAATGTGAAAGTTTCTTCAGAATTGTGAAATAATGTTTGTTTCCAGAAATCACAACAAATGCTGTAGAGATAAGTAATGCACAGATTTTCCTGACTTACCAGAAGTCTGTTTGTTGGTGTTCTGGGTTTGGCTGGATAAAGTTAATTTTCTTTCTAGTAGCAGGTAGGACGTAATGTTTTGGGTTCAGTATGAGAAGAATGTTGATAACACACTGATGTTTTCACTTGTAAGTTAAGGCTTTTTCAGCATCTCATGCCCAGCCAGCAAGAAGGCTGGAGGGGCACAAGAAGTTGGGAGGGGACACAGCCAGGGCAGCTGACCCCAACTGGCCAAAGGGGTATTCCAGACCATGTGACGTCATGCCCAGTATATAAACTGGGGGGAGTTGGCTGCGGGGGGTGCATATCGCTGCTCGGGAACTAACTGGGCATCAGTCAGTGAGGGGTGAGCAATTGTATTGTGCATCACTTGTTTTGTATATTCCAATTCTTTTTTTTATTATTATCATCATTATTACCATTTTCTTCCTTTCTGACCTTTTAAACTGTCTTTATCTCAACCCATGAGATTTACTTTTTTTCCATTCTCTCACCCCTCCCACTGGGTGGGGGGGAAGTAAGCGAGCAACTGCGTGGTGCTTAGTTGCCCACGGGGGTTAAACCATGACAGTCCTTTTTGGTGCCTAACGTGGGGCTCAATGGGTTGAGATAACAACAAATCTGACTGGAACACATTAGAACTAATTTGTTATAAGCATTCATTAAATTAGTTCAATAGTGGTGGGTCACAATGTTGATTTATTCGCTTTCAAAGTTGGCATGCTTTTTCTTAAAGTTGTGTTTTGTAATACCTTACTTGCAGTAAATGCTCCCTGTTGTGCTGTTTATCACCTGTGGGAACTGGGCTAAAGTTATCATGCTATTGTACTTTGTAACACTGGCTTATGAGATGATGGAATTGCTGGTTATGAAACTAATCTGGTATTTGTATTAGGCGTTGCTGTCATCCCCATACTTTGGGAGCCATCTATCAGAAACTATTAATAATTACACCTTTTACCTTTTCTCATCGGAGAGCCAATCCATGCGGGAGACACATTTCTTCACCTTCCCCCTCTCCTCCAGGAAAATTACAATAGCTCTTGAGAGTTTTGAATATCCTTGGGATGTTCAAACCAGCATGTTCCTATTGCTATGTCTCCTGAGTGTTTTCCAGGTCTTGTTTAAGTTTAAACAACTATTTAAGGATATCACGTAGAGATCTGCCCCAAGGCTGGATAATCACAGATGGCGTGGCATGTGGGAGAATATGGGCAGGTATCTTGAGAACTTCTCACCTCCAACGGTTTGGAACTTCACTCCTAAACAACTACAGGACCCCGATAAAGTGATAGAATATTTGAAAGGAAAATGCTGTGGCTATTCCAAAGAGGCACAACTTACCGCACTGTGCTGGGCCCTGGCCAGTATCTGCCCAACACTGCTCGATATTATGCAGCACCCTCAGGGGGGAGGGAGGGAAAAGAGACCCACAGACACTGCGGCAGCTCCAACCCCTGTGACAGACACTGCAGCTGAACCAGGGAACCAACCTGAGCCAATATCAGTCGCTGCTATTCAGAAGAAATATACAAAAAGATCAGTTATATACTTAGTAAGGGATGAAAGTCAACCAGGCTCATCACGAGAACAGGAGGGAGAGGCAGAACCGGAGGTAATCATCTGGTCCCTGCCCCTGAGTGAGCTGGGGGATATGCAAAAAGATTTCAGCCGGTGTCCAGGTGAGCACATTATCACCTGGCTGCTCCGATGCCGGGACAATGCAGCTAGAAGCCTGGAATTAGAGGGTAGGGAAGCCAAGCAGCTGGGATCGCTTTCTAGGGAAGGTGGCATTGACAAGGCAGTTGGAAAAGGGACACAAGCCCTCAGCCTCTGGAGGCAGCTCCTGTCAAGCCTGAAGGAAAGGTACGCCTTCAAGGAAGATGTTATATGTCAGCCAGGCAAGTGGACCACGATGGAGAGGTATCCAGTACCTGAGGGAGTTAGTCATGCTAGAGTTGATTTATTACGACCCAGACAACCCACAGTTACCCAGACATCCAGACGAAGTCCAACGCACACAACCCATGTGGTAGAAGTTCGTACGGAGCGTGCCATCATCGTATGTCAACCCATTGGCAGTACTGACCTGGAAAGACTAAGAGGCACTGATAGCGGATGAAATGGCTTGCCAGCAATACAAAGAAAATCTCTCTTCGTCCTTACAAGCCTGCATTGCAGCTGTGGAAAAACTGTCTGAAAAGTCTGAAAAACTTATCGAACTGATCCGAAAGTCAGCATGCAACAATCCCACACCACACACCAGAAGAAAAGCAGCTGACTGTTCATACTGTGTAGCTAAGCTGTAGGGCCACTTACCGCAGGAAGTTGGAGATACTAGTTATTTGCTTAAAAAAGGCAACTGAATGAATTCACAGAAGAAAAATACCACTCAAAGGGTATTAAATATAAATGCATCACCTTTGGATGAGGATCCCCTGGTCACCGTACAGCTGCCCTGCGCACACCCTCTGCCTCAGTTATTGTTACGGGATGCTGTCAGAGGTGGGTTCCTGGCCTCGGTAAGCATTCGTTCCGGCCTTGTGTGGCACGAGCCAGAAGCTGGAAGGTGAATGTGGAAAAACTGAAGTGGAAAGAAAGAGTTTACATGTGGGCTATAAGGCCTTTTGTGCACAGAAGATGGGGACATCCAGAAATATTTGATGCTGTCCTTTGTTTCTGCAACTGTGCTTTAGGACATGAACCACTTTGGTTAAGGCAGTACATATTTATGCCTATATTTATATTTATTTATATTCATATTTATATCATATCTATTTATACTTATTTTTATCTATATACTTATGATGCATATTTATATTTCATATGAAATTCAAAATATATGAAATGTATGAAATATACAAAATATGAAGTATTTATATGAAATGGCAATTATATACATGACCTCTGAGAAACATTAGTGAGTTGTGGGAGTTTGATGTGAGTCCGCAAAGCCTGGGTGTTTTTGGTTCCCATGCCCTGCTCTTTTCCCCTCCTGCATAGCAACATGCTTTCAGGCAGTAGACTCTCACCGTGCTGGCTTTCCCAACCTTTTCCAGATTGTGTACAAGGGTGGACTTCTTTACGTCTATGCCACTAATGAAGAGAGCCGGGAGCGGTGGCTTGCAGCTTTGCATAAAGGTAACGCTACTCCTTTGTGTATAAAAATATTCAAATAACATGAGGCGAGACAGGAAAATGCTCCTGCTGTTCTTTGTCACTTGTTTTTAGTGTCTTTCTTACTTCAGCACTGACTGGTTGAAATGCATGGTATTTTCAAGAATGGATTAGACATTTTAAAGGCTGAAGGTTTCAGTGAGAAATAAGCCAAAGTAAAGCTTTTAGGGTTTATTTTTCATGGGTATTTTTTAATCTTCATCATATGTTCAGCCTTTACTGATGCAGCTTAACAGAGCACAACCATTCTTGATGTGGCTGGTATAGCGCTTACCTGCATGAATGCCATTTGATAACCAATACTGCAAGTGGTTTTTCCTTTGTATTTTCCTCTTTTTTTTTTTTTTTTTAAGGAAATTTCTATTGTTTTCAATGAAGCAAAATTACAGTCATGCAAAGTATAAGTTATAAGCAGAAAACTATGTCCCCGTGTAACCCCAGTGAAGGCAAAAACCTCGCATTGAATAGGGCAGCCCTCACACATGCTGGCCATTGTAGGAACAAAAACAGGCAATCTATAATGGGCTGTGAACAAACGTCCTGCCCAGTTTTACTTGCAAGCCTGTGTATGAGCTACCTCTCTGGTTGTGACTCTCTTTGCATACACAGAAATAAGGGTATGTCAATTAATTTAGCGAAGATATGAAGAATGCAGACCAGAAGCATTAGACAAACTACACTGACCCTTCTAGAAACCAAGAGTTTCAGTAAGACTTTTTAAAACAAAATTTGTGAAGAGTAAGCTTGCATAAGTGATATATTTTGTAATGATCATGAGACAAATAATACCACAAATATTCGACTGCCTACAAGCCTTTTAAAAAGTATATAAAAAGCACTCGTCACGAAGGGGTGTTCTGATCCTTCCGCAGCGCGCTCGCACATTCGGGAATCTTGGGTTTTCGCGGGCTCGCCGCAGCACAGCTGAAGCCCCGTCCTGACACAACCACTCTTTAGAGTCTGACTCTACGCCTTCTACATTTCTTCTAGATACCTTTTGAAACCAAACTACTATTACAGCTTACAGAACTAATGTATCACTAGCACAGGGATACTACTGGTGCTATTTTTCTGTAGTAAAGCAGTGCTTCAATAAATATTTCTGTGATGGCGTTCCCTTTTGATGTGCTTAAATAAGAACTGTATTTTAACAGATAAATGTTAGTTTAGATTTGCCATATGGTGTATTGAGTATCAGTGAATATAATTTTCTTACACTAGATAGATCTAGGAAAATACTCAGCATATTTTGATATATGTAAATATTTTATTTTAATTAGTTTTATTATTGATAGTGAAATCTTTGTAAGATGCATGGGTTTGAATCATAGCTGTTGGGTCCTGTTTTGGCTTCGGGTGTTTCATTGGATTGTACTGTATCTCCTTGACACTCAGGTTTCTTTCTCAAAGAAATGGGTAGCTGGGGGGTATGGATTTCGGACTTGAGTTTGCGTAGAGGAATACGGCATAGAGACAAAAAATGTGACCAGGATATGTGTCTAGAGCTAGAAGTCAGTAAGCACTCTGGGGTCCCACGGTTTGGTGCGGCAGACTATTGATCATAAGGAACGTTCCCATTGTGCAGCCTGTCACGTTCTCTTTGGTTTCTTTGTGCTTTCCAGAAATTAAAGACAATTCTTATTTACTAAACAAGTACCATAAAGGATTCTTCATCGACGGGAAGTTTCTCTGTTGCAGCCAGACCTGTAAAGCAGCCCCTGGATGTACAATTTGGGAGAAATGTAATGTGTTTTTTTATTTATTTGATTAGTCTCATTGATGTTTTTCATAATATTGCCAAATTACATGGACGTTTAAGGCAGTGCAATCAATATATACTTACACCTTTTCATATATGTGCTAAGATCCTTTTAACATCATAGCTGCTATACATTGTAGCTTATAGTGTAACTGGGGAAAATAATACACTAAATTATATTTGCTGTGTTTGATCAAAAAGTTAGTGACATTTTTGGCTACAAAATAGTCCAGATGATAGATAGAATTATTTTTGTCCTTATTCTTAAGATCTCCAGCTAAATTGTGGTATTATGGTATAAGACCCTTCTAGTGATGAGGTCCCATAAGCTGGATGGGTAGGAACAATAGAAGTTCAGCACAAGAGTCTCTATGGATGAATGTAAAACAATACAGTTTCATAACTAAACAGAAGCAAAACTCTTGTATTAATATATAATTATATTTATATGATTTTTTTTCTAAACAGTGTGATTTACTTTGCAGCATTTTTTTTAATTTTAACATTCTTTTCTAAAGTATTTTTTTTAGAACTTAGTTGCAATTATTTAGGGGTTTTACTTTTTATCTGTAAAGACTGAGAGAGGAAAATTTGTACAGCGGTACCTTCCTAGGCGTTACATTTTCAGAAGGGAATTCCCTCATGTCTGTGTACATGCTTAACAGTGAAAGGCCACATTTGGGAGAGGGAACAGCAGTCTATGCATATTTGGGCTTCAGCCTTTTAAAGCTCGATTATTTGGAATTGTAGAGCACTGGTAGATCCACTGATTTCAATCATGATTGAACCTTTGTCTTAAGCATGTACAGTCACAATCAAAAAAGTATGAATCCAAAATTAAAAGTTAAATCCAAAAATGTAGGTGTGAACAGTTAGGAACCTGATTTAGATCTGTGAGTCTGCTTGTAACAGGCATTTGCTTTTGAAAATTGAAATTAATGATATAGGCTTATCTACTATTACTACAGGTTTCATCATTATGGAACAGTAAATAATGTAAAGAGTTGCCAGCTGATTGGTAACAGTAATTTGAATAGCTTCCTCTAGCTTCAAAGCCACTTGTTACAAAAGCAAATAAAGGCATGAAACCCCCAGGCAGTTGCAAGGACAAGGAAATACCTCATTACCAGTCATGGATGAGTTAGCCAAGAGAATTAAAAAAGAGAATTTTTGTATATTGAACACTTCGTTTATGTCTGAGATAATAAATGCATGCAGGATAATGTGCTGTATCTACACTAAATTTGTTCCTAAATAAGTTCCTAAGGTTGCTAACACAGATGTATGGAGCACAGGGAGACTGTCTGTGTAGGGATGACTCCAGACAGCCTCAGTCTTGTAACCACTGGGTAATTGAAAACAGTATTTCTTATTCACTGCTTCATAGACTAAAAATGTCAGTGAAACAATTTCCAAAACCAAGATAAGAATAAAGCATATATACATCTGTTTCCCTCTGTATGCAATCAAATTGATCTACGAAATGAGTTTCCGATTCCTGGAGAAGGAGGGGGGTCAGCAGAGCTGCTACCCTGGACTTCTGGAGGGCAGACTTTGGCCTGTTTAGGGACCGGGTTGGCAGAGTCCCTTGGGAGGGAGAAAGCCTTACTTAAATTAATGTTTTTTTCTTTAATTCTCCCTCTCTTCTAGTTGTGACTCTGTGTTGTACAATGGAGTCTGTGAAACCACTGCCTCCATTCCCTCAAACGCTGGTAGGTGAAAACGTCTGAGCACCTGGCTACAGGGAAAGATCTGGTATCCAGGTGGTAGGGAAGGCTGTGGGATGGGATGGAGAATGGTAAACAGCCTACTCCAAATTAAACCAGACTGGGTTTCAAATCATGGGATTTTTAAATCTGTATTTCCTGCTTTATTTTAATTTGTCTTCTGTTCTGTATCTCTAGAATACAGTCTGGGTCTATTTCCTAGCTTCTCTCTTGGTCAGAAAGTAAATTTAAAAAGAAAAAAAGCTGGAATTTTTGTGTATACTGTTGACATGAACAGCAAGGGCTTTAAGAAACACATAGATTATCAAGAGACAGAAGGTAAAATCACAAAAGCTATAAAATAGAGCTTTAAGAAAAATGATAATAAAGCCTTGGAAAGAAGCTATGAACAAAGAAGCTTTTGACTTTTTTTTTTCTGATAATGAGATTTGAAAGTAACAGCATTGTGAACACGCAGCAGCGTAACTAGTTTTGAATACCGTGGTCTGTTTTGCCTGGCTTCCATCAGGAGCTGCTTTGTTTATCTGGAGAGATTGTCAGTCATGCAAATCTGCTGCTGAAGATACTGGTTTCTGCTAGGCCTTTATGATTTCTTTTTATTATCTGCTTGAGTTCAGAGAAGATATTTTGAAAAGGAAATTTAAAAAGCAAGGACATGACAGTATTCAGATGGGTACTTCTAAACCAGGTTCATTAAATGCAGATATGATAACTAATGCACCTGGTTAGAACAACTCGACTTAATTTTCCCAAGCCATATGATATAATCAGGTTAAGAAGGCTAATACCGACTTCTCATGGTGAGGAACAGTCTATATTTAGTCACAGAGCTACTTCTATAAGCTCTCCGCGCATTTTTACTTTGCCCTTTCACCTACTCAGTTTGATCATCAACGGTACCACCGTAGCCCCAGCCTTCCTTCTGCCTGCCTCTCAGTTCATGTCACGTCGTGTGCTCGTCTTTGGCTGGTTCTTTTCCCTGGCAGGTTGGAAGAAGCAGAACTCATTTCTATGATAATAATTCTTTGTGCCATTTACTTTGGTCAATGCTTTGCAATTTCTTCTGTTCACACAAAAAGGTGAAAGCTCCATCAGAGGATGACACTGATCATTCCACAAGCAAAACACAGGAAATTAAGAAAGAACAATTTAAGCTCCAGAAATTACCAAGTCCAAATGTCGGAGGTGGACATCAGCTCATAAACACATTTACTGAATATCAGCTTGCTCTAACATCACTAGATGCTTTAAAGACAAAACGGTTTAATCTCTGTATTATAATTTTCTCCATCAGAAAAACAACTGCAACTGCAGTTTGACAACTGCAGGCAACTCTAGTTCTGTCACTATTCTACAAAGCCAATGGGCGGACTAAGACTTGAATCCTGCCTAACACAGGCCCTTAACCTACAGGCTCCATTCCACCGAAGTCAGATAGGACCAACAGGAACCACACTTACTGGGTTCAAGTGGTAGTACTTGATGAGTAACAGACCTACTTCTAGTCAAATGAAGAGGACTCCGCTGTGAGTGAGCCCTTTAAAGAATGAGTATCTCCACTGGAGATAATTGAGATTAGACTGAGACTTTGTGTGTTTGCAGGAAGAGATCATGTGTGTCTTCTGGCTCAGTGGACTTAATCAGGCATTCACTCGGCCCTTTGGTTTCTCCTTGTTTGAATTAATTGAAGAAATGTCAATAAAGAGAAAACAAGCAAACATACAATGCCATGGTCACTTGGACTTGATTTAAAGGAATCACAGCCTCCTCCAGGACACCTGGCATTCTTCCCTAGCATTGCATTGCAGTGGTTTTCAGTAATAAATAGGTGGCATTTGGAGCCTTTTCTCCTTAGTCTTTCTTATTTTCCCTCATCCTTTGCTGTCAGTGTTTCAAGTGTAGTTTTTCTCTGCTCTTAAAGAATTGCGATGTCTAGATTTTCTCAGTTATGACATTTCTCTGATTTCTAAATTCATTTCAGTGCCTTAATTTTAGATGCTCTTTTGCCCATGATTTGAGTGATGTCACCTAACTTTAATGCCAGGCTTCTCATCCAAGTCATTTATGTAGACCTCCTCAACAATCAGTGATGAGAGGTAGACACTTCTGTAGGACGACATATTTCACATGAAGACACAGATCAAAGCTAGATAAGATGAATCCCATAGTTACATAGCTATACTTGTTTAACTCTGCACAGGGAAAGTTAGGTACCAAGGAGTGGGATTCCTTATATCCAGCATGCTTAGCAGAGAAACATCAATAAAACATGGTAAGGAAAGGGAATGATTTAGAATTAGCATAGCTTTTTGCTTTCAGTGATTGGTAGTAACAATTGACTGATGCTTGTTGTGCTTCATGGTAATGTTACTATTGATCAAAAGCCATTCAAAAAAACAAAAGTTATTTTATAATACTGTAATGGGGTCTTTTGATACAACCGGACATCATTGCATGTAGTTATAATAAAGCATAATTTGGTCATGTGGACATTTGTGGACAACAGTATATGGGCTGTGCTTCTAAATGGCTGAGGAAAAAGCTGCTTGTCTGTGCCCATCTTCTAAGCTTTGATTAATTTGACTAATATCATTATACATGTTGAAGATATAAGTGATCATGTACATGTTGTGTTATTTCTTACTGTACCCTGTTGTCCTGGTTTCAGCTGGGATAGAGTTAATTTTCTTCCTAGTAGCTGGTACAGAGTGTTATGTTTTGGGTTCAGCATGAGAAGAATGTTGATAACACACTGATGTTTTCAGTTGTTGCTCAGTAGTGTTCAGACGAAGTCAAGGATTTTTCAGCTTCTGATGCCCAGCCAGCAAGAAGGCTGGAGGGGCACAAGAAGGTGGGAGGGGACACAGCTGGGACAGCTGACCCAAACTGGCCAAAGGGGTATTCCAGACCATGTGACATCATGCCCAGTATAAAAACTGGGGGCAGCTGGCTGGGGGCAGGGGGTGGATTGCTGCTGGGGAACTACCTGGGCATTGGTCAGCAAGTGGTGAGCAATTGTGTTATGCATCACTTGTCTTCCTGGGTTATATTTCACTCTTTTTGTTATCTTCCTTTTCATTACTACTATTATTTTTTTTTTTATTTCAATTATTAAAATGTTCTTATGTCAACCCACAAGTTTTACTTGTTTTCGATTCTCCTCCCCATCCCACCAGGGAGGGCAGGGAGGAGTGAGTAAGCAGCTGCGTGGTGCTTAGTTGGTGGCGGGGGTTAAACCTGTGCTGCATGTCTTTACCATTTTATTTCCTCTGTCTTCAAAAACAGAAGCGTAGAAGCCTGCCTCAGGTGCTATCACCAGAAAAGTCAGTCCTGAACATGGCTGTGGCCCAATGCAACTATGAACCCAAAGGAAATTCAGCTATCCAGCTTGTCAGAAACAATAAATACTATGTATTGCAAGAGGAAGATTCTGACTGGTGGAAAGTAAGGGATTTGGAAGGGTAAGTATGCCCTGCAGAATACTTTTGTTCCATGACCATGTCCTTCCACATGTCTCATCTTCATAGACAAGACTGCAGGCAGTCCTGGTACCTTTCAGGATCTGTGTTAGCTTTTAAACGTTGCTTTAGAAGCTTCATTGTCTTCTGTACAAGTCCATTTTCATTACCATCCTTGGCTGCCAGGTTGAGTAAGATTTATAACGATCGCTGCCTACTACACTAGCTACGGTAGTATCCAGCGGCCTTAATTTTGATATGTGCCTGAAGAAGGGCTTGTGTACGCAGAAGCTATCCATTTTTTTCCAGCTATTCAGTTTAAGTGAATAAAAAGATAAAACCTCTCCTCACAAACGTTGCTTCTGTTCTATGCACACACCATCTTTAGACCAGCACCATTATTATTGCAGTGTCAGTGACAGCACAGGAGGCCAGTGAGAACTGCTGAGGCACGAGTCACTTATCACTCCAGTCTCTCCCCAGCTTTATAGCAATACTTTTCCACAAAGACAGGGCATGCCTATCCTCCATAGGGTTTAATTATTCTCTTTGAGGTTCACAAGTGGACGAATTCCCTTCAGCCACTGAAAATAAGGTATTTTTCATTAACTTCCAGCTGGGGCAGAAAAGAGCGTCTCTTCCCAAGTTATTAAATGTGAAACAGCTTTAGGATTACACTGGAAACAAAGGCAGTGCAACAAACTGGAGCTGCCTGAAAGAGATTCCTTGTCTGTCTCATGATGGATAGTAGCTCGGTTTGATTTTAAGTACATGACAGAAATGTGGAAGGGAAAGATTTTGAGCTAGGGGATGCCCAAACTGGTTTGGAACAGAGTGAAATTACTTGATCCACTCATAATTCACTGATTAAGTGTACAACTGCAAGAAAACCAACAAATAAAGCAACCTTAACTTAAGGTTAAGTGTCTGCACTTTATGACTCACAGGATTGGCATACTGTTCTGGATGAAGAAAGCAGCACACAACCCTGGCAACTCAAAGACAATAATAAATTAGTAAGCTCAGATATGTTCCTAAATGCCTTCACTGGACTGTTTATGGCTGTGTAAAAGCATACGACACAGGCAGCTCTGCTTACAGAGCCTGAGCAGAAGGCTCCAAGATAGACGAAGGAGCAGAAAGAGATCAAGAAAAAGGGGGGACATCTACAGTTTTTTCTCTGCCTTGAGAAACTGAGACTTTTGCAGTATTGATTCTGTAAGGACAAGTCACATATGTATCATAACAAACCCTTTAAATTCTGCTTGAAAAAAATTGAAGATCTTGTTTTCATGAATGTAGTAGGAACAAACATCAGGAGTTACCTGTTTCACTTGTTTTCACCCACTCTTAGTCTTTTTCTCGCTCTACTGAGATCTGTGTTAAAGGAACCCTTTCTGTGTCCATCCACATTCAAATATACAATTTATTGCCCCTTTTCATCCTTCTGATGGGCAGAGCGCGCAGCCCACCTCCTTCCAACTACAGATGCCCGTTGGCCCCCATGACTTAGGTCCACCACGCCGTGCTGCCGGCGGCTTGAAGTGGTAGCTCAGCTGTCCGCCTTCACGTAGCTCGGCTTCCCAGTTGCGTCGGGCGTTGTGTCAGGAAGAGGGCTGAGCCTGCCCACCCACCTTCTGCGTTCCACCTTGGGTACCCTGCCGGCACCCATTAGTCACCGGCAGCCTCCGTCACAGCGACCGAGATGGCGGGTAGTGAAATCGCTGAACAGCTGCTCCAATCTTCCGTGTGATGAAGCCAATCCCTGAGGAAGAATTCATTTCAATGACTAGCAAAGAGTACTTCATCGAAACGTATTTTTCTAACACAAATTACTTCTGTGTTTTTCTACATGGTAAGCAAAAGCAGAAACGTTTTAACCATGAGCATGTCTGTTGGTGGCATTCTAAAAAGTGACTTTTTGATTAATCCCTTTTCCTATTTTAAGCGACCGAATTTAAGATGCAGTCATGTACGATAGCTAAACTGTGAACTGTTTATTTTGCAGGAATGAAGGTTTCACACCGAGCGCTTACTTGAGAAAGTTATCTCTGGATGATGATGAGCCAAGGTGAATCAATATTCAGCCATCTACTGCTTAAATGTTTTCCTCACAACTCTCATAAAGATTTGGCAATTTTTCTGGAATATTTTTCTTTTGAAATAACTTTCTGAGTACTAAGCATAACATTTCCTGAAAGGTATAGAATCAGACACAATTTTTCTTCTCGATTCATACATTAATGCAAAAAACGTCAGCTGAAAATCCTGGTTTCATTTAAATCAATGGGGTTTTGCCACTGACTTCAGTGACCCTGGGATTACAGTCTTTGTACTGTTATTTCAGCATTAAATCAGCCTTGCTAGCACTCTCGTGCCTTTGTGTATATGTGAGTAGTCCTGTCCAAGGTAAAGGGAATCCAGGTCTGTCAAAGTGATACATCGCACCCGCCTCTTCCTTTTTAGTAAGATGACATGAAATTGTAAGCATTAGATGTATGCCTAAGTATTTGAACAAAAAATCTGGCAGAAACATAGCAGATTGTCTCATAGTAAACCGTACGGGATGAGATTCACAGGTTTCCTCAAAAAAAACCCTACTCTTACAGTGTCCTGTAAAAAGCAGCATAAATACGAATCATTATTATTTCTGCACAAGAGGTTATTTTAGGGTCCTCTTTTTCTGCCGCATGAACTCCTGTTGTCTGTCATGCTAAGAACATTTCTTGGGGAAGTCTAGGGTTGTGCAGTTTTGGAAATCTCCCATGTATATTTTGAAAATGTAGGTGCAATCTCTTCATAAGGTCACTAAAGGGATATATAGTTTCGTTGCCTGTTACAGCATGCACAGAGAATATTTGGCTTTCCAACACATTGCGCAGTGGAGGGGAAAGGTTGTATAAGTGTTTACCAAGTCAGAAAAAAATCCAGACAATTAAATATGTCTCAACTTTTTGAAATATCTACCTTCAACCATGGCATAACTACTCAAAAAACATACATAGTATGACTTTTAACCCAAGGAAGGTATTTCTCATAACCAGTTTTTCACAGTTTCAGCATGTCGTTTTGTCTTTGCAGGGAAAACTCCAGTGTCAGTGAACAGACACTGGCAGAAAAGCAGAATATTGCTAAGCATGAGTGAGTATACAGAATATATCTTCATGAGAATCAAAAGATTCTTCGGGCAGAGATTGTCTTTCCACTTTACATGTCCACTATACCTAGAGCAATACGTATGGCTGTCATAATAATGATAATAATTATAGATATTGTCATCAGCAACATCACTGCCCACAGACTTCCAAAGGCATGAATGTATTTGTTTTCAGACAAAAAAAGGCATTTAGATAAATCAGTCTAGCATGCTATTAGAGGGATGCTTCATAAAAGTGAACTGCCATTAAAAAAGGCTTCATAAAAGTGAACTGCCATTAAAAAAGGCTTCATTGGAGCTCCCTGAACTGATCTGATATAGGACGTTTGGCTTGTTTCTTCCATTTGGGACCTTTCAGTTTACTTAAATATTATGACAACTGGAAGGTTCAAGGTTAGAGGAGAATTATGCACCTCCCAGCTTTTAGGGAGACAGCTGTGTCATGGTCTGCAGGAGACAGAGCAAACTACTCCTGGCAGAGCATTAGAGCAGCAGGATCCTCCTCTAAGGATGTACTGTAAAAAGTCAGAGTCACAAAGTGGGCCAAGATATTTCAGGAGGAGACCCACTGGATGGATGAGAGGAAGCAGATGGGAACGGGTTGTTCTCTTTTATCTCATGGCCTAAAATCACACAGGCAGGACAAGTCCCAAGTCTACTCTCTGGCTTTTAAAAGCAGCTTTGAAAATATTTACAATGACTGGCATTTTTCATGTGTCTGCTGTGCTTTATTCAGAAATCAGCCTGTGAATAATAAGCCCCATATTTCTCTTTGCAGTTGGTATGCTGGTAATATCTCCCGTGCCCAGTCTGAGCAGCTGCTCCGCCAGAAGGTCATACATATCCTTTGTCGCTTGTATATGAACAACCATGGAAATTTTTCTGTGTCTGTTGTCTTTGCTACACTGTGTAGCTAGAGGATGCTGATGCTCTTCAAATAGCTGTAGTATTACAGAGTGCTAGAAACTCTTGTGCTAACCTGGTATTGATAAACAGATCTCCAAAAATGCCTGGATGCGTTAATGGCTCTTCCGCATAAATGAACAAATGCTGCACCTCTAAAATACACCTGGAACAAAGCCACGCTGGGCGCATTTCCCCTCGCAGCTCTGCTTTTCGGTTTTACCTCTAGGCTCCAGTGTGGCTCTTTCTGCAGGTCAGTCTACAGGGAATCCTCTGTGGTGGTTTTACAATACACAAACGTGGCATAAGAGAAGTTGACCCAGCCAAGCAGACAACCCTGAGCAAACCCAGTGCCGTGCCCAGTGAGCGCTGGGCTGGGTGCAGCTGCCGAGGAGCAGGGGTGTGGCCAATGGCTGGAGAAAGGCGGTCATGTCCCAGTCCCAAAAGGTGCTGGATACTCCTGGCTGCAGTTAACTTTAAGGGGACGCGAAGTTTCCTTTGAACTTCACAGCAATGACCCTTGCCCTGTGTGTGAGGTTCTAGATGTCTTCTCTCCTCCCTGCGATAGTCACTGCTAGCACATTAGAGGTGTAGCTGTTAAACGAACTCTGAAAACCAGAATTCCCAGCCCAGTATGGTAAACCATTAACAGAAGTAGAAGTGGATAGTGAAAGTTAGAACTGGAGTACCACACAGAGACTAAAAATAGTCCAAATATAATAGGGTGCAGTGAAAATCTTTCTATTTATTCAGTAATTGAGAAATACTTTGGCAATAGAAAATAAATCAGTCTAATGCATTACGTAAAGGAACTAAGGGTGGTGGACAGAGCTCTTATTCGGATGGGATGTATGTGGCAGTTTTTGCGTCTTACAATGTGTACCGCCTCTGGAGGGTACATGAGGAAGGAGGTGGGTTTAACAACTCTCCATCTTCCCAGTTAGAAATCTGTGTCTGTGCACCAAAATAAAACTGCAGACTACTTGCTTCATGTCTGGGCTGGGGTTCAACTCGCCTAACTTTAAACATTTACAGTGGGATACCACAACCGGTTACCTAGACCCACTTTTTAGTGGAGAGAAATGAATATTTCTAAGGCATAATTCATCTTGTCCTAACGTAGTCTTTAAAGGAGGTCAGATGAGTCATGTCTCCTCCTCTCCTTTGCGGACATTACAGTGTAAAAGCCTAAAGTTCACTGAAATTAATCCCAACCTCATTGTTCCTTGTAATTTTTTTTTTTTTTTTAATTAGGGGAAGGAAGGTGCTTTTATGGTTCGGAAATCTAGCCAAGCAGGAATGTATACTGTGTCTGTGTTCAGCAGGGTTCCTGAGTGAGTATCCAAAGGAAATGTACCATTTCTATGAGTGTGCCACGGGCTTGCTGCTTGGTGTGACTGGTCAACAACAAAATCTCTACATTGTGTTAAAGGTGAACCTCAGGCACACTCAGGTCATATTAGTTATTTGAATTCACACATGACGGTGCCTCCCTGAAAGGGGGAATGGAGGTCCAGAATTGTCTCCTCTAAACATAGGCACACAGCAGGCACAGAATCTAGGGGAACAGCAGGGTCCAGAGAGAGAGAGAGAAGGAAGGGAAGGGGAATGGGAAGGGGAAGGGGAAAGGAAAGGGGAAGGAGAAGGGGAAGGGAAGGTGTTCAAAAATAGATGTAGGACCATTGCAAGGGCAGTATGTGAAAGTCTTTTGCTCTGGGCGTAGCCATTGGGAGACAAGTACTGACCGTCAGGCTGCGTCGGAGTGCGCAGCAGAAGCCTCCGAAGTGCGGGGAGCCGGTGCTACCCAGCCAGCAGGCGGTAAGAGGGCAAAAGCAGACCCAGGCAAATGGAGCAGCCTTCCTGGTGACATCTACTGCCTGTTTTGTTATTTGGCCAGCTGGAGTGTTGCAGTTCATTCAGCAGCTAACCCATCTATTAATGTATGTGCTGGAAGGCACTTCGCAAGGCTTTGACATGTACTGCGCTTTGTGATGTTTTTCAGAAGTAAAAAAGGAACTGTCAAACATTACCACGTACACAAAACCCCTGAGAAAAAGTATTACCTCTCTGAAAAATATTGTTTTGAATCAATTCCCAAGCTTATACACTACCATCAGCACAACTCAGCCGGTAATCCTATATGCTCTTTCAATTCGATTGGCTTTGGCTTAGGCTTCTGGACTTCTCAGCATTATGGTGAATCCTTTCCAATACTGAATACTCTATTGAAACATCTTTTGGGAGAGTTTGGGTGGAACTTGATCTAATATTTTCACAATCAATACAGTTGTTTTCCTTTGCTGTACAGTGCTTTTTGGTATTGTACTACCTCTTCTTGCAATACCTCTGCTGGACCAGCCCTTAAGCACAGAAAAATTTCAATCTTGTGAGCTGATGCAGCAGCCACTGAGTATTGAATATTGAATATGTGTCATTACCCGGATGGTTGTAATATGGCAGGGAGAGGGAGGTATTAGTTTCCCTGTAATTTCTTTGATTTCGGAAGACTCGTGTATATATTGTGACCTTTAACAGGTTTTCTTTGTAGGTATGGTGACAAGGCTCCGGCATGCAGTGTCTACACAAGTAAAGAAAGTTCCAGCTACAGCTTCGTTAGGAAATGGTATGAAGATAACTTTCCTTTTTGAAACTGGTGTCAGTCTTGGCCACCAAGAAAAGAATAACCAGAAAATCATGACTGCTACTGCTTTCAGGCTTGCAGAAGGTTACAGAATCTTTGTTTGGTGGCCATTTCTGCTTGTCCATGCAGAACAATGTAAGAATTTGGGAAGGATGATCTTTCAGCCAATATCTCCTTCTGTAGTTTCCTCTTGTCCAGTGTAGCATTGAGACTTTATGGTTCCGTGAAAATATATCATCATTTGATGCATAAAGCTTTCTCAAATGTATGTATAAAGCTTAAACCTAAGCAGTAGCAAACAACATTTGTAGGAAGTGTAGTCTCCTTCCATAACTCAAACACGAAGCTGAGAGACAGGTATGTTGCTTCAGCGCTGCATGGTTCTGCAACCCTCCCGAGAAATCAACAGCGTTGTATATGGGGGATACCACGCTTGCATTTGTCCATTTTTTTTTTTACTAAAGGAATTTCTTTTGTCCTACTAGGAATCTGGGAGCTGAAACGAGAAGAAATCGTCCTGTTGAGAGAGCTAGGGAGTGGTCAGTTTGGACTGGTGCATCTGGGAAAGTGGAAGGGACAATATGATGTGGCCATAAAGATGATTAAAGAGGGAGCGATGTCAGAAGATGAATTCATAGAAGAAGCTCAGACCATGATGTAAGCTATGGCATTGCTTAATTATTTGGAAATAATGATGTCTCCAAACGTTAATTACTAATGTATAGCGCGCACACAGGAAAGAGAATTTCCTCTTAAAAAATAGCATTAAGTAGTGTAGAGTACATTAGGCACAAGCTAAATAGTTAGCCATATAGGATATTTGAGGTATTACCAAAAGAACTTCACGAAGATTGATACTGTCATCTACGAAGTTTTCAATTAACGTGTCTTCCACAGCTTCAGAGGTTCCACATATGTCACTTAAAACTCTGCTTCATTAGCATTTATACAGAAACAGTTAGAAAGCTGTTCCTGCCATCCTGCAGGTAGGAATGAGAGACAGATCAACAGCTGAGAAATGCCAGAAATATGAACATGAGACTTGAAGTTTTAGTCTCTGACTCTGAAGAGGCAAGGATGTTAGAATTTCCAGTGAAATTCCATGAGATGATAATTGAAGCATACAAATTGAAGAATATTTCATATATCTCTTAACCTGAAGGAATGCACTACATTCCTGTCAGTTAACTACCTGATATGACCAGGATTCTCAATGTGAAAATTTTGCAACATGGTTTCAGTAGAAAACCTTAAGGTCTAAGGTCCACCCCACCAACTCAGATCTATTTTCTCCCACCAGTAAGGTTGCACTTTTGTGCTGCTAAATCCTATTTCAGGCTTTGACTATGAAGTTGTCATTTCATCAATACTGAGTCTTTTGATTGTCATCAATACTGAATTTCAAAGTACTCAGCAGAAGGACACTCAGTTCTTCTTGAAAAGGAGTATTTGAAATCTGAGATGGGACTGTATCCAGTCTCAATAATTTCTTTCACTATGTTCTATTAACATTTGAAGAACAAAACTTACAGAAATGCACAAGAATCTCCATTTATTTTATTTTTATTTATTTCAGGAAACTTAATCATCCCAAACTTGTTAGACTGTACGGTGTATGCTCAAAATCATATCCCATCTATCTCGTGACGGAATACATGCCCAACGGCTGTTTGCTCAGCTACTTACGGAGTCACGGGAAGGAACTACAACCCCTTCAGCTTCTGGAAATATGTTACGATGTTTGCGACGCCATGGCATTCCTGGAGAGCTGTCAGTTCATACACAGAGATTTGGTAAGCCGTCCCCCGGGAGAAGCGGGACAGGGAAGGTGGGGGACGGTGTAACGCCGGGCAGTCCTGCCCCCCGGGAGCACCCGCAGCCGCCCCGGCTCTGCTGGCACTCACCCCGGCAGGCACGGTGGTCCGCCCCACACAGACAGACCCACCTCCAGCTGTAAAATCAGCGAGGGGTTCTGTCCAATGGCGCTGCAGTCCTCCAGGAGAAAGCCGTGCAACATGGAAGACGTGGGTCACTTAGGTTGTTTTTTGGTGAGTTAGGGATTTATCTAACGGGGAACCACTTCTCTTACAAAACAAGTGTGGACGCTGCTAGGGTAAACTGGAATTTACTCTGGTGCGTTGCAAGCAGGAGCAGAACTTGGAAGTCTGCTCAGCTCTTTTAAGCACATTTGTCTGCCAGCTTTCAAGCAAGTATTTCAAGTTGCTGTCGATGAAGGGATCAGACTTTTCAAGGAGTTGGACCGAAAGTTCATGCAAAACTTAGCTTTCAAGTATGCTGGCTTTGGGAAAATAAGCTGTTATTTTATTGGCCTATTAAAACCGAACCTAGCCAAATTTCTGGTGCATTGTACTTCAGAGTCAGCAGCAGTATTTAGCCTTCTAACTCTAGAGAAAAATATGTTGGAAGATTTGTGACAATTTATGTTACAGACTTGCTTAATTTTCCAATAGGGGTGCAGTCTCCCCAGGTAGCATTTTAAATGTCTTGTCGATGCTTTCAAAGAATTGTCTTTATGTGTAAACAAAGTTGTTAAAGCCATACCTTACCAATTTTCAAACCCTGATTTGGAAATCAGGAATATCAGACAACTTAAGTAGCAGAATTTAAGCTGTAAATATAAATATATGGCTGTGCACCATGGGAAAACAGAAATAAAACAAGCTTGATTTCAGGTTGAAAATTGTAGATGCAAACTGTATCACAGAAACTAATAAGCATGCAGGCAGAGAATACAGCCTTAGATAAATGTTCTCAAGTGATCGTTTGCAGAACTAGGCTTATACTGAACTTTTCATAAATCAAGCTCTTTAAATCACCTTTCATTGCTCCACTCTGTTTATAGTGCATTGCAAATAAGCCAATCAATGTTTTTCACTTTTTGATGCCTTGGTAAATTCTGAGACTACTGAACAGGACCCTGGAGTAGGACACCATTTGAAAGACAGGGATTAGTTTCTGGCTCTGTGGCTGTTTTTTCTAGGTGAATGTGGGTTTCTCAGCTCTGTTTCCTTATCCCTCAATGTCTTTATTTGTAAAGCTGTGATAAGGGTAAAGAAAATTTTTCACTCAGTAGTCAAAAAGTCAAATAAGAGAGCTACTTACTGTTGCCTTGCAGTTCCAAACTTAATTGCTTCAAAGACTGTCATTATTTATTGAAATGCTAAAGAACAGAAATTATATTATTATGACAATATTTGCTCCTCTTTGTATTTTTTCCACTCATCTCTTTTCTCATTTCTCTACTAAAGGCTGCTAGGAACTGTTTGGTTGACAGCAATCTTACCGTGAAAGTATCTGATTTTGGGATGACTAGGTAAGTAAAAGAATTGGGATCCTTGTGAAGCTATGATTTATTGTGTACATACAGCTTACTGGCATTGATCAGCTAGCAACTGGTTGTTAGGAAAGTTAAGCCACAGATACGGGTCTTTGTGTCTCCTTTCCATTAATGACCTGTGGTGGATTGATCCTGGCTGGACGCCAGGTGCCCACCAAAGCTGCTCTATCGCTCCCCCCCCTCAGCTGGACAGGGGAGAGAAAATATAACGAAAAGCTCATGGGTCGAGGTAAGGACAGGGAGAGATCGCTCAGCAATTACCATCACAGGCAAAACAGACTCGACTTGAGGAAAGTTAATTTAATTTATTACTAATCCAATCAGAGTGGGATAATGGGAAATAAAACCCCAACCTTCGAACCCCTTCCCCCATCCCTCCCTCCCGCCCACCTCACCCCCACTCCCA
>JAVJGG010000058.1:18963777-19035564 GCA_035590195.1 Aviceda cuculoides
GTAGTATTAAATTCATTTTTGCAATATTTCTAATGTGGGGAAAATTATGCTACGTTCTGTAAGGCTACATTTTCAACTTTATAGTAGTGAATCTGCAGTAACTTTTAATGCTGTTGGGCCATTTATATTATCTGTTGATGGAACCGAGTAATAGATAAAACTGTCCAGCAGGAAGAGTTGGACTTTTAGCACCTGCTTCATCTTCTGTGTTTAGGCATAAACCAAATTCTGATTTTTTTTATAACAGCTTGTTGGAAGAAGGGGTTAGAGAAAATCATGATTGTGGAGACATCCCGTACTTTTCCTCTCTTGTGTAGAAACAAAAAGAGCATGTTCTGACTATACAGTCTCAATAGTGCCAAGTGGGGTTTAGGGGAGAAAGGAATGGAGAAGGAAATCAGGATGATATTTGTGTTCAGTAAGTGAAATAAATACATGCAAATAGTTGAACTTGGATTTGGCAAAACTAGTTTGCTGGTATGGAGGACGTATGCCTGTGTAGGGGTGACTTCTTAGCCTGGTTTCCGAAGGAAAAAAAAACAACCAACCCCTTACATAACTTTGCCGCCTGTTTCTGTGCCTGTCACGCGTTCTAACTCATTGCCGAATGTGTTTCAAGCTGGCCAGATGGGTGGTGATCTCAGTGGTCCTAAAATAGTCTACCGCAGCCTTCAGCCAAGAGGACCTGTGCTCCCTTCCTCGGCGCTCGTCTTTGACCTGCCGAGGTAGCGGAGGGCAGTGGGCGCTCGCCCGTGGCCCCGGGCAGCTGCCATGTGGCTGGCCAGCCGGTGCCCACGCGGGGCTGGATTAGCCCCAGCTTGCAGGGCTCGCTCTCTCTGTCCCAGCTCTCGGGCCGAATTAACCTTGGTGGGTGTCCCCTACCGGTTTTCAAGTGTTGGACCAGGGGGAGGTTGGCAGATGCACACGCGGAAGGCTCCGTCTCTGTTCGCGGCTGTTTGCCTGGGCTTCAGCGGCAGAGGAGCGGGGAGGATTTCGGCTAGCGGGGGGACCGTAGGCTGGACACCTCGCGTCGCCGAATTCAGACCCGTCCTGTGAAGATGCCGTGACAAGTGTTAGTGGTTTGTGGTTCCGTGGGACAGAGCCTCTTGTTTGCCAGCCGCATTGGTCACCTAGGGAGGTCTGCTGCTTGCCTCCAGCCTGGATCCGTGGTGTTGCAGAGAGGCTGCCGCGGCGTGTCTGGCTTTCTGACTGCTTCCCTGGCAGAGCATCTGGAGAGGCATCAGTGACGTGGCCAGGAAAAGCCTTCAGTGGATTGAAGGCGACTGTAGGGCTCCGGGGGCAGAGGCGAGAAGGACGGGTGCCCGAGTGGCAGGCTCCTCAGTCCTCCCATGTAAGGCTTGATTTTAACGAGAACTTATTGAGAGCTCAGGAAAAAAATAATCCTATTGTGCAAGAAGACTGGGGACTTTAACAGAAAGCTCACTTGACTAGGCAAGGAACTGCTTTGGGAACTGAAACTCAGAAAGGCAGCATGCAAAAAGCGGACCATACAAAACCAAGGACAGATAACAGAGGAGGAGTACAAAAGCATAGCTTGGTCACATGGGAATGAAATCGTGGAATGATTGAACTATTTAGGCTTGGTAGTGGGTAGTATTAAATTAATTTTCATAATACTTGTAATGTGGGGAAAATATGCTGTGTTCTGTAAGGCTACATTTTCAACTTTATGGTAGCAAATCTGCCAGAACTTTTTAATACTGTTGGGCCATTTAGTTTATCTCTTCTTGGAAATCAGGAACGAAAAGGCCAGTTAGAGGAAAAACTAGCTAAAGTAACAAGAAGGGATTCAGAAAGACCGATAGCAAAGGGAAGTTCGGGAAACCTGTAAATTCATCAATGAACAGGAGAGACAAGGTAGTATGTGATGGTACAGAAAAATGGAAGCACTAAATGCTTTATTTGCCTGAGGGCAATGCCTGTTCCCCTCTGTCGTGGTTTAGGCCCAACCGGTAACAGAGCATCATGAAGCTGCTCGCTCACTACTCCCCCCCCGGCCCCAGTGGGATGAGAAGAAAATATAAAGGCAGACTCGTGGGTTGAGACAAGGACAGGGAGGGATCACTCCCCACTTCTGGGCACGGGCAAAAGACAGGCTCCGCTTGGGGAAGAAGCAAAATCAATTTAATTTACTACCAATCAGATCAAATCAAGGATAATGAGAAGTAAAACAAGACCTTAGAAGTCCTTCCCCTCAGCCCTCCCTCCTTCCCACCTCACCCCCACTCTCGGTTCCAGAACAGGGGCTGGGTCAGTCCGTCAGACCTGGTCTCTGCCGCTCCTTCCTCCTCAGGGGGAGGAGGACTCCGCACTCGGCCCCTGCTCTGCCGGGGGGTGACGGGAGAATCAAACAATCAGTTAAACTTTTTATTCGTGGCAGAAGCAACCTGAACTTGGGAGGCATAGCAGTAGGTGGTGGGGTTTCTCACAACAGGAATTGGTATGAAACCATGTCAGTAAACTGCGTAACACGTGCTGACCATACAAATCAATTCAGGGAATAAGGCGAGCCCTCCTGTTGAGCCCCAAGGTTCAGAGCAGACCCCCTTGCTTTCTGGACTCCCTCTCAGAGAAGAGCCCAGGGGCGGCTGGATCCTCTCCTAGTCCCAGACTGTGTCAACGGTTTATGTCTAAAGGGATGAAGTGTGGGGATTATGAAAAAGAAGAGAGAAAGAGGAAAACCAGTCCTGCGTCCAGCATTGGTCCAGCCAGCCCACAGGTCCAGTTTGGGTGGACACGCACGCAGGGCTCCTCGTGTCGGCATCTTTCACAGCCCAGTTCCCACCTTTCCTCACGTCCATCACGCCCCTCTTGGGCTTCTGCGCGCCGCCCGTAAGGACGCGTGTCGGCGCCATTGGGAGCGGGGGAGGTGGGGGCTGGACGTGGACATGGATGTGGACGTGGACGCGGGTGGTGGCCGTTGCGAAGGGTCTCTGAGGCGGCCCTGAGCCCCTTCCTCCTGTAAACGTGGCGGGACCGCCGCCGCAGCTCAGCACAGCGGGACAGGGAACCGCGCACCCTCCGGCCCGGCCCGGCCCGGCCTCCGCGCCCAGGCGCTGGGCAGCTTCTCACCTGCCGATTGTCGTTCTGCAGCGTCCCTTGTTCTTCGGCAGAACTTGCCCCACCACGATGTTTGAGGCGTTAACTCTCGCAGTCTCTCACAGTTCGGTTCTTGCCTCCTAGGTATGTTCTGGACGACCTTTATACGAGTTCACTAGGAAGCAAGTTTCCACTGAAGTGGTCAGCACCAGAAGTTCTTCGTTACACCAAATTTAGCAGCAAGTCAGATGTATGGGCCTTTGGTATGTATGGAATTTGACATATAAACATGTATGCATATATGCCATTACCTTTGGATGTCCTCAACTTCCTAAGCAGAAATGCTAGACATTTACACACTGAAGGAATGTAAAAAGCAGTTACAGCTTATGTTCTTGTTTAATATTTTTGTGCATCCAATCCCTATCCTCTTTGGATTTTTCTAGCCCTACTGTTTTTCTTCTAGGCACATAGAAGCTCTGCTTGCTCCCCATTTGCTATGTATGTGTTTAATATAGTAAACTAAACTGTTGGTGTAACTAGACCATAAACCAGTGCTGCCCAAGTCAAAAAAGCTCTTCTGTTAGTCACAGAGGTCAGAGTGGACTCTGTGCATAAGCCAGCTGTGGAAGAGAGTCTGCCTGAGCTGGGACTCCGTATCTCAGCAAAAATAAGATGGTTTGCAGGTCACTTTCTACCCAGGAATTTCAAACATTTGAACTTCTACTTCAGTGGTTTTCAAGCTATGATTTACAAATCCTTGGAGCCTGTTCAGTGTTTCTAAAAGTCTGCAAAAGGTGTCAAAGGAAAGGGAACCTTCTGTGAATGGGCTTAAATTCCACTTACATGGGTTTGCTCCTCCAGTAGGAAAATTTTGGCAGCAGTCAAGTTAATGAAAGATTGGCAACCCACTGTTCTTGACATTGAACAATGACGAATAAAGCAGATGAAAGTGTTTCCAAATGCTGGGATTCTTCTTATCTTTACCTTCAGCTAGTCTACTAACATTAATGACTCTGGGAGAGAAACAGCTCATTCATGCCTTTTATAAGATGTTTATAATATATACGATTACATCAGGAGTTGGATTTTCTGGTGATATGTTTTCTTTTTGATCTTATCAATGAAATGCTGGCTTCAGGCTTTATTGTCGTTAACTTCAATATTGTCTTTAACTTCAATGAGAAACATTATTTTTCCTCAGAAGGTCTTTTCTCATTTTAACACTATCCATCGATGCAGTGGAAGCAAAGGGGAGAGTGGGATCTGTCAGTTCTTGTTTGGTTGTTTTTTACTAATGAGTCTTTAAAGGGCTAAAGAACTAAACTGATGTATTCATACCCCAAAAGCAGATGTCAGAGAACAAATAATCTTGGTTTTTTAATGTTGTCATCAGGGAAAGCTGGGATTCAGGTACCATTTATTCTGATCCCACTGCAACACTATAATGGCCCAGTCTTTGAAGCTAGAGGGAAGTCAAAGATCCAATAAATTTCTTAAAAAAAAAAAAATCATTACTGCCAGTATTATATATCATTGTGAAATAAATATTTCACAATTTTTTTTTTTTTACTTTATGGTTGGCATAATTATCATATATGTTCAGTTACAACAAAAAACTGTTTCTTGCAAAGCTATCATTATGAATTAATGATTATATTATCCAGTGTTTCTATTGTTTCAGTATAATCCAGTTTTTATAGGTATGTGTAGCTGACACTAGTAAGTATTCAGAAACTTCTCTGATACTAAAGGAGTGTATGCCCTACTCTCTTAAAAAAATCAGTAAAAGTTTTCTTATTACTCTATAAAAACATAGAAACTTACAGCTGTCTTTTTGTTTTTCCTTCCCTGTCTTTGTGTACACACATATACATATGTAAGCGGATGTTTGTCTGTATTTTGTAAAAAATTTGGTCCACGGATAGCAATGTTTTATATTTTCTCCATCATTGTCCACACTAAATATATTTTATAACTAGCTTTATGGTCTAACTTTACCTTCTGCAGTAGAAGTTGGTTTATATTTCGGTACAGAATCGCACTTGTCAGTCATCTCCATACTTTTTTTTGGACAATATTCTCTGTAAAGAGTCTGATTGGTTATATGTTGCATGTGTGTCTTGTTCTGGGAAAAGGGTTATCTTGCATTTCTTGACTTTCATTTCTTGCCTTCCACTGCCACGAATATTTTTGCAGGTATTTTAATGTGGGAGGTGTTCACTTTGGGAAAGCAGCCCTATGAGCTTTATGATAACATGCAGGTGATTGAGAAAGTTTCTCAAGGATACAGACTTTATAGACCACAACTGGCTTCAGACATCATCTACCAGATAATGTACAACTGCTGGCACGAGGTATGTATGTCTGCACACACAAACTGGAGAAAACAAAATAACAGGAGTCGGTAGGAGTCCCTGTTGATAGCTGAATTTGTGTTCACAGTGGAAAATATCCCTTATAAAAGCCATTGCCTGTATGTAGTACATTCTATACAGCAGTCTAGTTCAGGACTTTGTCAGTGCAGGAAACAGGGCATAAAGGAAGATTGGCTCCCTTCTTTTCAGAACCATGTGTTTAGGCAAATAACAGTAAAATACCTTCAACGTCAACATAATACACAAGGTGAGATTCTTCTCAGCAAGTTTTAATGGTTTAAAATTTGGGTGGTGAGCTAAGCTGATTGTCTAAATTTCTTCCATGATTACAGGACCTTCCAGGATTACTGGTACCTCTCCATGGTCATTTGTCCCTTCTATCTTAGCCACCACAGAATAAAAGATACCTGCTTTCCTATACAGAGATCTTAAACAGCAAATGTAGACGAGACCTCTACCCTTTCAGACAGCTAAAGTTGTGTGAAATAACCCCACCCTTAGAATGACAAGGATGTGTTACCCCGTCTGTGAGTCTTCTCAGAGTTTTAAGTCAAATACTGATCATGCTCATTTTATTTTGAGAGATCTGCATCTTCTGTGCCAAGAATTATCCTGATTTATTGTTCCTCTTCATCTAAATTTTAGTCAGCTCTTTGTGGACCATGACTTGTTTCTCACAAGCAACAAAGAACTGTTTGCCACATTATTGGTGATACCATGAAATGACAGTGATGTTTGTTTGTTTGTTTGTTTGTTTTTATAGAATTGTCAGAAAAATTAGAAAAATAACTTACATTTGAGAACATTAATGCAAAGAAAGAAGATTAAACTATCACAACATAAGATATAAAAAGTAACTTTAATTTACCTCATAATCACTGTCTCTACAAATTTCTGCATGCTAAAATAAAGAAAAACTAATGCAAATTACAGTTCCTGAATTATTTCAAATTTAAATAACCATACCCATCATCTTTGCTTCATTTAGCTACCAGAAAAGCGCCCTGCTTTTTATCAGCTCTTATCATTTTTTGAGGCACTGAGACAAGACAACAGAGCTTGAAAAAGAAGATTCAGAAACGGATGACTATGCATACTGGTTCCATATCACTGGTCTTCTCTATGAGAGCTAAATCAGAAATCTGCCTGACATTAGCCACCGCTATTGTTCTCTATATTGGTGTTCTTCCCATTTAATCAGGGAGTTGACCAAGAAGCGTATGGAGAAAGCTTTTGTGACACTTTGTGGGTGACAGAATTTGGAAGGATACTGTGGAAGAATATAATTAATTTTTTTAGCATTGTCTCAAAAGACTTCCTAGACACTGAGGTATATGTACCAATTGTGTACACTCCTTCAGTGCTTCCAAGCTGTCATTATTTGGCCTTAACTGGAAATGTAAGCAGAAATATATGCTTGTTAGGTTTTCTGATTATCATAACTCATCTGAGTGTGGTTTTTCTTTATAATCACTTGAAGCTGATGCCTGAAGTCAAATTTAGAACTGCTGCAAGTGACAGCAACATAAATAGTTATAGTCTCACTTTCAATTGCTTAGAAATTACTACTGCTAAAATATTATATCAGTTTGCTTACCAGTACTATTGACTTTAGTTTCGGCCCTCGGGGTGTACACTTGATTTGGAATTTATTCTAAGCTACATATCTAAGATATTTGCAACTTAGCAACATATGAGGTGTTTGCTAGAGTGTTATTGCTTCCTGCTACAGGTAGAAATAGAGAGCAAAAGAGTTTTATGCAGGATTCCATAGTCATTGCAGTAGTAGATGGTAGATTTGCTGATCTCTGTAAAACCTGAAGAGAACTGAAAATGCTATAAAAATAATTGCTTAGCCAAATGTTTTACTACCGAGGAACTGAAATTTGGCTCCTGACGTTAACACTTAAATAAGAGTGTTAACTTTCAAGTGTGCATAGCACCACGCAAATTAGTGCCAACTTCAGTAATTCCAGAGATTCCAAACACACCTGAAGCTACGCAGCTCTAACAGAGGCGTCTGAACTTAGACACCGACATTTGTAAAACGCTGATCTAGTACGTATAAAACCAAAGGATTTAAAAATAAAGTAAGGTCTGAAAACAACCCTCTCTCTCCCGATATTTGAGCTAGTTGGGTGGTGATGCCTGGAGGAGCCCAAGTGGCTTCTGCTTGCCCCTTGCTGGTGGAGCCGGCCCAGCCCCAGCAGGGACCCCCCTGCAGCTCCAGCCTGGGCTCACCCGAACCTAACGAGCACGAAATGCAGGGTGCAGGCCTGCGGGGGGGGGGGAGAAAAAAAATAGAGGTCTCTGGCCAGCCAGAGGCTCTGTGCTGGCTGGCGTTTCCCAGTGCCAGCACTGGAACCCGTCTGGGCGGGGAGCTGCACGCGCGTTTGGGGGGAGGCAGCATTTGGGGTTTGCGAACGACCGTGGGGACCTGGAGGGGCCGGGGGGGGCACGGGAGGCTGCAGGGGAGGGAGAGGTGGGATGTGGGACCATGGTGCCTGGGCATCAAGCCGGGCCGAGGAGCGCTGGCCCGGAGAAAGGGTGAGGAAGGAGGGCTGGCACAGGGAAAACGGGGGAGGAGCGGGGAGGGTGCCCCCCAGCACAGAGGGTGCGAGGGGGGGGGGGGCTAACGCACGCCGCTGGTTTTCTTCACGTAGATGGGGTCTTTTTATTTCTGTTCTTCCAACACCCCGCTATATTTTTTTCAGCGGCTTTATGTGCTGGCAATTCCGAATGGTGCTTTTTGATTCATTGCCCAGCTTTTAAAATTAATTGCTTTGAGATGAACGCCTTGCCTTAATGGAAATGTTGTTCTTAACAACAGATCTGAAGATGGCTGGCATGACTAATTACGTTATTTGATTGTTTCCAGCTTTGCCATTCCCTTTTTCTGTTACTGCACGGTAAGTGGGAAGACCACACATAGTTGAATTATTTACCTTAAAAGATCAACAAAAGTACTAAGGTTTGGGGGTGTTATGGCAATGGGATATGTGGTGTAGGTAGGCGACTTAAAGAAAAATTACTTTCATTCCTTTACCTTCCTGTCTAGTTTGCAGTTAATCGGTATCACCTGCCTACCATTTTGAGCTGTCTCATTTAAGAGTCTTGCCTCTTAAATAGGAGATGGGTGCGGAGCACTAGGATAGTGTTTTGTGAGCCCAGCGTCCAGCCGTGCGTTGTCAGATATGTGTTTGATTGCTTTCTACAGGTGCTGATAATTCGGGAGGCCCACGAGTTTAGGAGTCTGTGCCTCTGCTGAACGTTTTTCGTGCCGGCTCGTGTTTGCTACGGGCTCTTTGCCGGAACGCCGGGCTGAGTAGACACCTCGTGCCTCCCCGTCACCCCAGTGTGCGCAGAGCAGCTTCACTGGTATCGCGGCAGGTACGGCACGGCACCCGCGGGACGGAGAAGTGCTGGCTGGAAGGGACCCCTGGAGGGCATCAGGCCAAACTTCTCCCTCAGAGTGGGACTCTCCCCACCCATCGGTCAGCCGGACCGTTGTCTACCTGAGCTCCCAACACTTGTAAAGGTGCAGGTCCCGCAGCCTCTCCCGGAGCATGGAATAGGCAACCTGTCCCAGTGCTGCGCTACCCTCCTCGTGAACAGCTTTTCTTTTTCAGGTGCGACCTGGACCTCGCAAGCCTCAGTCTACTGTCCCCTGTATGTCACCGTGCAATTTGTATTTGCAGTATTTGTAAGGCAGTATTTGTAATAGTGGAGGCAACAGCTAAGGTACTGGAAAAAAAACCCAAACCTTTGATCATTTAGTATTAAGGAAATTTATTCCATTTTTAGATGACAACATAACACAGGGGTTTGGTTTGGTTTGGTTTGGGGTTTAGGGAACGTGGGCTATTTGGTCTCTGCAATACTTATCAAGCAAACAGTTAGAAAAATAACTTATATTACAACTTCCTAACAAAGTTCCAGTGCTTGTTAGTCTTCATCCAGCATCCATTTTACATTGACACAGATTTCCTGAAGGTGCAAAATTTGCAGTTATTTCATATCGAGTTCTTCACTAAGGTTCTTCTGGTGGCCAGGTTTTTCTCTCACTGTCTATTGATACACTTTTGAAGTCTCCATCTGGAAAGATCAGGATGTTCCTCAGGGGCATTAGGAGTATGTGAGTTATTCTTATGTCTGTCTTGATCTGTATACAACTGTATACTTCCAGGATTTTGTATCTCATTACAGAGGAAACAAAGAGAAGTTGGATGCAGCACGCTTACAAAAAGAAGCACAAATAGTGTGTAATATTATGCGCATAATTCATAGAAAAGCCACAGGACATATATCTTCAATTTTTGCATGTTTTCTAGTTACCGCATAAACAGCACATTTAGTTGCTGTTGTCTATGAACCGGTAGATTAATGGTCAACCAGAAGACATTATGTTTGATGACATCCATAGTGTTTCGGTCCTTGCTAGGCACTATTTTTAGAAGTGAAATGAAGAAAACCAGAAACCCTTAGTGTACCCACATCTTCTAGAATGATGTTTGTGTCTCTTCAGATGGCTCAAAACCCATATTGCTTTTTCCGTCTTCGTCATAAGGGTTCAACTCTTTACAGTTTGATCTTGCTTCACTCTGACTTTCTCTCGCTCTCCTGTAATGAAAATTCATTTTATATTAGAAGCCCCTGTCCTGTTCCAAGTCCTTCTGGATCCCCAGAATCCCCTACTGTAAATAATACTGCGTTTAACTGGGAACATTTGTATAAAAGGAATTGTATTGGGTTTAAGGGGAACTGTAGCAAACCTACCTCATTCTAAGAAACCCATGAATGGAGAGACATAGAAAACCAACCCAGCTATGTTGTCGTTAATGCAATAATATTTAAGGAAAATTACGTTAGTGGGCAGCCTCCAACAAGATTATTGAAAACTGCAGGTGCTGACGAACATGGGCAGCTCTGCTGTTGGAGAAGGCACTGTCTGCCCAACGGGCCGCTCCATCCACCCCGCGGCGGGGTTGGCAGAAACTTGGCCACACCGCGGCCGCCCGCGGCCACAGCGTCCAGCTGCCTTGGTCAAACCGCTGCTGATGGGGAGATTGCACTAGGCTGCCAAAGCTGCCATGCTCTGAAAGGCAGCGGGCTGAACCTTTAGCTATCGCTGCTGATGGGAGGGCAAGAATAAGCTTTAATTCCTTAACTTGCTTCAGTTCAATTTGGCAGCCTGTTTGTAAGCACCCCAATGATTCAATCATCGGGACGTCTCCCAGTGGTCGTGATGACAGTATCAAAAATATTACTCACTTTCTGCGATCTCTCTGCCCAGTGATGATCAAGACAATAACTCCAATGACAACCAGGCTAATGACCACCCCAAATATAATTAACCAGACGGTGACTGGCGGTTCATAAGGTGTGGCCAGGGTTGGAAGTATGCCCACAAACTCCAACGTGTTATCACCCAGTCTGAAAGCCTCATTGATTCGTCCCCGAGACATCCTGCCATCAAGAGAAAATCCAAAGAGTTTCACGTGTTTATTGGAAGGAAATAAACAGGTTTCAGTTGTTTTATAAATCTCCAGTGTGACAAGCTTCCCCCGAACTGCTCAGCTGAAAAGGCTGCGCAGGAGCTGCTGCTAAACCCATATTACTTCTGGCACGGGGGGTGAGTGACAACCACAGTAACTTAAGCCCTTAACCTGTTGCAGCTTAACTGACACGTGCAGACAGCGTACGCACTCTTAAACTCAGTCTTACCATTGACTGAAATGAGGCAAACAGCCGCCTTATCTCCCTCTCTGTTTGCATTTTGCCCCTCATTCTCTTTACCCTATGTTTCTTGGCTATCCATAAGTTTCTTGGATATGCGACAGAAAACCACAGCTTTGACATCTTCTTACCCATTTCCCTCCTACAGTCTTCCATAGTCTCGATTCTTGTGTTTTTCACCGCCCTGAAAACCCTTTCCCTGGTGTATTTTCTGTGCCTTGTTTTTTCCCTGAACTTCTCCTTCTGCTATTCAGTGCTAACCGGACAGTGACTTTCACAGCCCTATTCCGCTCCCTTGATTCACCAACTCAATCTCACTGCGTTTTCAACCCCGTCTCATGTTGCTGCTGCTTTTAGATTTGTGCCCCCTTCATTTCTCACTGTACATTATCTGTGACCTTCTGCAGAGTTGCAGTTTTACTTATTTTTACAGCGATGACTTACAGTGGTGTCATACTGTGCTATAAAAGAGCTCTTCATTGACTCGTAAGTGGGAACTAGCTTCTGCTCTGACCTTTCTATATAATCAAATACATCTGGCTGTCTTTCTAACACACCATTATTCTGGGGTCCTTGCTAACAATAATTCTTGCACTGAATTTTTCACTAATGAGAGGAGGAAAACACGTGTGCATGCACACACCATTACCATGCTCTGTATTGCAGAATATAAGATAGTTCCTGTTAAAGTTTGAGCGAGGATAATTCCTGGCAAGGTATGATGCAATTATGTGTGTTATGGCAGTTTTACAAGCCCCCTGAAGCTTTTTACATTGGCTGTTGTCCAAGACACCATCAGATAGATGGACTGTTTTCTTTCTGTCATAACAGTTTCTCTCATCCCACTATTTCCACGCTAACTGCAGAACTGACTCTCTTATCCCCCCCTTCTGCCTCAGCTGACTGGAGCACTGCTTTCCCTTCCACCCTTTCACCTGGTTGGTTTTTTTCTTTTTCCCAGAGACCATAATCTCACCTGATGGCATTTTCCACGTCAGCTTTGGGCACAGTATCACTGATATTACCTGGCATGCTGACAGTAAGGTAGAAGGAGATCCTTTGTGTCTGTTCCCCAACATGAATGTCTGTAATCCTGAATAAGAAACAGAAGAGAAAGGGGGGTTTAATTTTTTTGAGATTACATTAGCTTTAAATTTGGGCAAGTGAACAGTTGTGTTTGATGGGCAATGCCAGGGTTTTAGTTTATGCTGAGTGATTGCTCCCTAGTGACCTCAACTGGGAAGCGAAATCAATTTTCCTGACAGAATTTCTTTTCCTATGTGCTAATTCATAACTTCAGATGGAGAGAGTCTATCCCAGACCTAAGACCATCCTTGGGGTAATTTTCCGAAGCACATAATCAGCTGCAGAACAGAGTGTTTGGGGCAGGTCTCATGAATGAGGTCATGTATGAAGTACCAAGTGAAAAAAAAAAAGAAATCCTTCTTCCTTATATTCTGCTGGGAATAGACCCTAGACATTACATGACTGATGTTCTATAAAGTAATATCAAATAGCTTAAGTAGATAGCTTCTGAAAACTTTTGAAGAGGCCTAATTAAAAGGGTTGGTTTTCTTACCAAAATCAATTTCAGATGATAGATTTTCTGCTTGTAAGTGAACCTAGATAAGATTAGTAAGTCTGCAAAGAATTCTAGTGCTTTATAATCAAGTTTATCTTTCCTTGGCCCAAAACCTCTTGGATATTCAGTGTCGTACACATACATTGTTAGAAATTTTTATTTCTAATCAAGGTATCTTCCCTGATATTCCCATGTAGGCGTCAGGCACAAATTCTCAAGGCTCACTTCCACCACTGATAAGCTGTGGGAGACAAAGCCTTCTGCATCCACTGACGTTACCTGACTTTAGCACGTTATTCCTGAACTTCAGACTCCTGGGTGAAGAGAAAAGGCAGCACGTAACCCAGCTGGCATCTTGCCTTTTACAACCATCTGATGTTTGACATTGTTTGCTATCACCTTACATTTGACAGAAGGCACAATTAATTCCGCTAATTTATGCCACTAGTGAACCAGAAGGAATATAGACGTAGCTGGCACAATTAAGCAAGCCACTCACTGAAAGTTAACTTCCTGCTGCTTCTCCTCTGCAAAGTATTTTCTCATGGCATAGGCGATGGATGACTTGAACAAGAAGAGCTCGCTTTCATCCCATTCATACTGCAAAAACAGCACAAGAGACATTCATCAGAGATGGCAAGTTATCTGACACTAAGAAATCATTCTAAAAAGAAATAGCAATTGTAATGCCTGGCGTGCACTTCGGTATTATTTATTTGTGCCATGATAGCACTTCAGGAACCTCCTCGAACCTTTTAGCCCCGTTAATTTGGGCACTCTGCAGGAGAATAACCAAGCAGGCATCCCTGCTGCCAGCCACTGCCTCGTGCTGTCCCTCTGCAATTGCTGGTACCCTGACTCGGGGCTGCTGAAGATGCTGCAGCCCCAGCCCATCCCCCTGCCTTACCGGGAGAAAAGGCAGCAGGAGCAACATTATTCTTACTTCATATTGTGCATTCTGTTTGAACTCTAAAGGTTTCATAGTTCGGATCTTGTTTTAATCACATAATGTTATTTGCAGACCTGTTCTTTTAAGGAGGAGAAACCTTGGGGTGGGGTTGCTGTGTGAAGGTGGCTCATTTATTTGCTTGATGAGCTGGGATTTTTGTTTGGGGTTTGTTTCGTTTTGGTAAAAACCTCTTCGCATCGGTATTTTTGCAGCAGGCATATATTTGTTGTTTTTCCGTGGAGAATAGCTAGGTGATATAAAAAAATGCACTGCCTGTGTGCAGGCTCCTCCCGGCCTGCCTTCCGAGTCCAAAGTTATTTGCAGTGGAAGTCAAAAACAGCTTCTGTGGGGCAGGATCTGAGCGCTGCACGGGGGGCAAAAACCACCGCGGGTGCTGGTAATGCAGCCCGGCCTGTTGTGCAACACCGCGTGTGCACAAAGGAAAAATTCCCGTTTGAACTCTGTGGCAATTTTTCTTGTCCCCCGAAGGCCTAGATTTGACCGTGTTTATGGTACCCGAGCAGGAACGGGTACCGTTCCTGAGTATCGTTTGGGAAGGTGGGGTAGAAAGCAGCTCTGTTGTAACGGGCTTTATAAAACCCAGCGACGTTTTCCAGCCTCATCCTCCTCTTCTCCCTGGTATAAAACGACGGGAGGGAAATAGAGGGGAGGGAAGAGCAGAGAGAGCCCGCCGTTGCCAGTCGGTGCAGGATCGGCCCCCGGCACGGGGGGTGACCCCAAGCCAGCGCTGGCAGAGCAGCCCCCGCGGCTTGCGGAGGGCAGGGGCCGAGCCCGCTCCGGCTCTTCCCGCTAAGCCGGGCTGGAAGCTGTGAGTCCATCACCTTTTTCCAAGAAAATGCCCCCGGCTGGGCGGGAAAAGCCCTGGGCTGGAGCCCTTCCATCCTGACCGCTGCCATCTCCAGCAGCTGGCAGCGCTGGCCGTCACAGCCGACAGTGCTGTTGAGGGGGGGGATGTTTGCAATTTTTCATTTATCCCAACATCTTTAGGCTCCGCAGTGCTTTCTTTTGGGGGTTTTTGTTGTTGTTGTTGTTTTTAACCAGGATCTAATTGAGCTTGATTCCTCTACTGCTGCTTTCTGTACTTAGCATCTTAGCTTTTTAATCATTTATGCCTTTCCATAGCGTATAGTTTGTCTTTTTCAGTCTAATGTGGTTTAATTGCCACCGTGCCTCCCAAGCGCCTTTCCAAGTACCATTACTGGCAGTGTGGAGGGGAGGTACCCGGCTGGCTTCTGGCCTGTGTTTGAGTGAGGACTACCCGCACGCCCTCCCAAGGCATCTCAGAAACCTGCCTTGGTGCTCGCTGTTTGGTAGAGGCTGCTTTGCTTTCGGAGCCAAACGACCTTCGCCAAGCGCCTCTGCTCTGTTACGGTGTGTCCCTTCCAAGATCCCACGTGTGACTCCAAAGACAGTGTAAGCCTGGCCTCTGATTCCAAAAGGGGTTTCCGTGGTAAAATACATCTAAATGCCTGTAGGCTGACAGCTCTCCATTCCCTAAGGCTGTCTTGTGCGCCAGTCTTTCACAGTGTAATCACGTGTACGATTACATGGGGGGGATTTTGAATTAATGTTTGAGGAGGGGTCCTGTGTTCAAGCAGTGGTCGGGGCGGGGGGGCTGACACTCCTGGAACCCTTTATTTTCAGTAAGACAGACCCCAAGCGGTTCGGCGGGGGTCTCGTAGCGGTTTCCTTTGGGAGGGCACTTTCATAAAGCCCCAGCCGAAGCAGCGCTGTGGGTGCTCCAGCCTCACCAGCTACACCAGTTACCCGGCGATGCTGCGGCCGCGGCTTTAATCTCATCAGCCTGAAAACAACCAGCAGGGTAATTGCGGCAGCACGTGCTCTGGTACAGCTGGCGTAAGCCCATCCACGAGTCTGGGTGATTAATTTGCCAGATCTTTGGGCTATTGAAACTTCCCTGCTGGTAGCAGCCAGGGTACGTAGTGGAGAGGTGCAGCTCTCCCTCTGCAGAACGGGGACGGGGGGGATCTTTCCCTTTCTGCTCTCTTTCCAAAGAGCAGAAATCCAGATTTGCTGGCATACTCAGAATGCTTTCTGCTGCCCGAACGGTGCAAAGCAGCTCGAAATACACCTTAAACAAACAGTTGTGCCAGGTTCCCGGCTTCTGTGCGCTGTGAGCCACGTCAAGCAGCCGAAACACATTGCTCTGTTGGGCTGAGATCGCTGCCTGAGGTTCCCCCTGCCTTTTCTCATGCCAGTTCATGCACGTACCATTACCTGCTGCTGGCATACCAGCGTTCAGCCTCATGTCCCCGGGAGCGAAGCATAAGGGAAATCTGTGGGGAGGCAGAAAGCTGCTGAATGGAAAAGGTTTCTTGCAAGTTGGTGATGGGGATTGGTTTTGAGAGGAAAATGCATGGCTTGCTCTTCAGAGCTTAGGAACCTACTGTCCATGCAATAATTCAAATTAAGTAATCTGTATGAGATTGTTTTACAGCTGCTCAATTGCACAACAAAAGATATGATGGCAAAAGGCAGGCATAAAAATGGTATTAAGCTAAACATTAACCATAATGACTAATAAATATGTTGTAATATGGAACCTTTTCGTGCTGTTGATATCAGTTTTGAATTGTATCTAACTCAACTCAGTGGTCTAGGAAGCAATAAAACTCCAGTGGGGATTGCATGCGAGAGAGTGATAGAGGCAAAAGCACCAATTCACATGAAAAATGAGCCTGTGGTATTGTGTCCTTGCTAGTCCAACAGGCTCCGATGTGCAGGTCTAAATGACCTGCCTGATGACATACTTGTTCTTGGAAAATTACTAATGTTCTGCAAGGTGAAAATGGCTATTAACAGGAATGAAGTGTCTGCACTTAAGCCTTCTATGCTGCCTCCGTGAGATTAGCATAAAGAGGCACAGCTAGAATAAGGAACAAATTTTCAGCCTGGGTTGAGCAGATGGGCTAAGCCAATGCTCTGCTTAAAATCTTAAAAGCCATCTTTGGCTTTGCTGAGTTCTTTCAGTTGCTGTAATACGTTTTATTGGACCAGCTGGTATAACTGGGGAAAGCAGACAAGCTCTTGGGAATGAAAGCCCTTCTCCCGTCTGAAACAGAAGCAGCTGCACTGCCCCCCCGCAATCTTAATAACAAAGCTGTCTCTGCATAAGGGTTGGAGGGCAGGGAGGCAGCTGAATATATCAGGGCCTGGAAAGATTACAGCAGACAGGCAAACAAAAATCTACAAAGGAGTGCTGACAGAAGTGTTTCAGTGTGAAATCAAGAGCATTTGAGAAGAGAGAGTGGGATTCAACCCCTCTGCCTTAGCCCCACATTTAAATGTGAAGCAGCTGCTCTAATAATAATTTCTGAAGGCAGCTACCATAGCCATGATAATGGCAATTAGAGGAAATTAGGTAGAGGCTTTATTTAGACACATCGGCTCAGCTGGGAAGAATATAGCTGCTTTCAGGTACGTGGGTTCTCCTATGCTAGCCTTCCAGTCCCATTTTGTAGCAGGTAAAAAATGATCAGTACCTCCACAGAATAACTCGAGTCGTCTCGCCGAGACGACTGTCTTAAAGCGGGTGGGATCACTCCCCGGAGAGGTCCCTCCACTAATTGTAGAGGGAGTCTTGACCGCAAACTCGGACGAGACATCTGCTATGTGACAACCCTCCACCTGAGCTGATGCCCCTCCTCAGACACAAAGGTCGGCTGTGCCCTGCCTTGTTTTCTGGGAGCCACTAGCACGACATCCCAAACACACTTACCGCCTGGTCCCCCAGCGCTGACTTCAGGCTGATGCGCACTTTGATGGCATTGCCAGCATCTGGTTTAAAAAGAGACGAGGGCCATGTCAGAGCTGCAGCGACAGAAAGTCTGTCCCTGGGAAGTGCCGGGATGGCTGGAGTTTCCTTACAGGTTCCCCTGCTCCCCCTGGCCAGCTTGGTGGGGTCGATCTTGTTTCCCTTCAGCCAGCTCTGCTGCAAACGTCTGCATCTGAGCTCCGTCACCCACCTCTGGGTTTGTAGTAGACGGAAAGAGCGAGCACATCAGGAGTCCTCTGGTCTTCTTTAGACATTTCCCAAAGGAAATGCCTCATTCCCGCTACTGGGAATGAGCGGCTCAGTTGCAGATGTTGGTGCCTGGTTAGCTGAAGAGCTACATTGCCCTCCAGTACCGACAGTGACTACACATATATAACCTGGGTGGTTCACAACAACAGGCTGAAAAATGCATTTTACCAGGGTCTCCTCCCCTTGAGCCCCCTCCTTTGAATAGCACATGACAGCAAACAAAAGATGAGTAATTCTTCTGTACTGGTTTGCCCCTACGTCCCCAGCTCGGGGTCCTCTGGCTCCCAGGACTGGTGGCTCCCAGCGCTGCAGAACAGGCGCACCCCTCTCAGGAAAAACCAAGGCTCCGGTCTTTCCTCCCTGTGCACAGCCATCCCATACTCTTAGCGCTGCCACTATTTAAAAAAATAATAAACTCTATTTCTGAAAACGGGGTGAGGCTGTGGCAAACCTCGCGTGTGCTGACTTCTCCAGCTTTGGCCATGAGGAAGCCAGTCTGCCTTCCCATGAGTAAAACTTCCTGCTCGGTGTGTATTTCCCATAACCCTGCTTCCCTGGGGAGAAGAGCCTTCAACAGCTACAAGAGAGAGGGACTTTGCTGGTCAGGGGTTGAGGACTACCAAGGGTCCTTAATTCACCCACAAGCCATACGTACATGGAGCCCAGTCTGTTTTCCAACCAACGTATCTGCCAGAGTTGTTTTTTTGCAGCCACTTATATAAAGGTTCGAAGTAGTGGAGCAAGGGTGTTGCGTTCATGTATTTCTCTCCTGTTACGCTTTCCAGTGCTTGAGTCCAGGGCTTGGATCTGCCTAATTCAAGCAGTTGTCTGTGTATGTGGAAGGAGAGGTAATATATGTTATTGTCATGTTGCCTCTAGACATCTAGCAAAACAATCTGCAATTGGTATCAAAGTTTTCTTTTTTTTTTCTGAATTCCTTCCTTCCTCCCATCACTCCTATTAATAAAAATAAATTAATTTCTCATTAACAGACAATTAAACCTTTGATATTTTGATCCTCAGTGGACATAAATTTAGTCAACTTCTCAAAATAAACTGAGTAGATATATGCTAAATTTTCAAGCTAGGTTTGTTCTTGATGCGACCTCATTGACTCCAGAAGCTTTCAAGGATGAATTAGGCTTTCTCATACTCTGACTTATTATGTGTGAGAAATTTGCTTTGTTACCTCAAATTCTGACCGGCGGCGCTGGAGTTGGTAATGTCACATGTGTGAAGAGGGCCAGTATGTTTCGCTGCCTTGCAAAGTGCCTCCTGAAACTGGAACTGGTAGATGGTCCGGGTATAATACCTAAAGGAAGGGCAAGGAGAAGGAAGGCAGAGGTTTTGTTAGCTGTCTGGCAAGGAAACACGCAAGCCCTGGGCCTCTGGAAAGCTCTGCTGTGCGAGCCGGCGCTCCTGCCTGGGAGGCCGCACTAGGCTACGCTATCGCAGATTTAACGAAATGCCAAGCCCAAATGCAGCCGAAGAGCCCCAAATCTGTTTGCCGCAACACAAACCAGGAGCAAGTAAGGTTTTTCGGGCCCAACTCTCTGCTCTGGCTGAGCCCTCTAAGATGAGGTGGCTGGGACGCGGAGGGGCGTCCAGAGTTGGTTGTTTCAGGGCCGCGTGTGCACGGCCCAAGCGAGAGCGGTACGGGGCATGCTGCCTGCCCAAGAGGCAAGCACCTCGTACGGATCTGCTCCGGCGGGTTTGGTGGCAGCACGAAGCTTCTCTGCTCAGCAAGAAGCTCAGCAGCCCCCTCGCTGCTCGGAGATCGCTGTGGAGCAGTGCCTGATGTCCCCAGAAGAACTTCCGCTGAAACCAGTGACCTTCAGTCAGGACTTAAAATAAGATTGTGACCTGCGGCAGTAGATGTTTTAGGTAGTGGGGGCTTGTTCTGTACCCAAAACGTAAGTCACGAATTAAACACCGAGCTACCTTATGAATGAGTAATCATTGGCCACATGAAACAGCGCTGCAGGGTCGCAGTAGGTTTCATCGTGAGGGACTGGTTCAACAACACCAACTATTTCTCTCCTGGGGATGAAGGAAAAACACAGCATTTCTGTTAACAAGGAGAGATAATCTGACTCTGCTCTTCCTCTGTATTGTCTGATCAGCAAGGACACCCCTCTCACTTCCAGACAGAAGTCCATACAGTTCCCAGTAACCCCAAATGAGTACTGCTCCGCAGCTGGAGACCACAAAGAAGCAGCTGCTTTGAAACTGGTAGTGCAAGGAAGGGATTTGTATGATCGCAGAGTGTGCAGGGAGTAATTTGTGGTATGAAATAATCTACAAGACATGAGCTTCACACACACCCCTCATGCCCTGGGCCATCCCGAGTTCAGAGACTAACACTCGTGTTTTTGTGCTGGGTAAGTGCATATAGAGACTGGGTGACCCAAAAGGTGTATGGCCTGCTGTGCCACTGGGCTGGAGATGGGCTCCTCTCCTGAGAGTGTGTTTTCTGAGCAGTACTATGGAAGCAAATCTACACCCAAAATTCTGAAAATGGTAATAAGCTTACATGGAAATATTTTCCATAAATCTGTATTTCAAGGTCTTGTTCCAGCAGAGAGCTTTGCAGTGCCGCTACAACAGATGTGATAAGCTTCCCCGAACAATTTGTCATTCTCCGTTTCTCTGACATCTCTGCTTCTTTTGAATAAATCAAACCTGACTGACTTTTACAGTGGGTCAGGAGGCTTGCTTATATCAAGTTTTATTATAGATTTTGTTTGCTGATGGAGGCTTGCTGTTTGTGTTCATCTTTTAGAGTGCAGACTCCATTCTCAGTGTGAGACTTCTTTGGTTTCTTTGCACTTTTCTGCCCCCATGATAACCAACCTGGGAAATGACAGACTCCAGTCTGAATCAAACTGCTTTTTAATCTTGAGCTCCCAGGTGCTGAAAATAGATTGGCTGGTGGGCACAATCTGAAAAGGCACCTCTGGATGTTACTTGCCAAGAGAACTGTATTTTCTTGAACAAGGTGCTATCTTAACACATCAGAAAGGAAAGAATCAGTCTGGAGTCTTTCAGATAATTTGCCTCCAAAACCACTCCAGAATGGGGAGGAAACACACAGCAGAGAAGTGTGCACACATATTTGGTAGATTGAGATCTGTATGCTCCTCAGGCTGGCGAGTACGAGGAACTTCACTTTCCACTCGTCCTTCAGAAGGTGGGAAGCAAACCAGAGCACACGCCCGATGAGACTTAGGGAAGGGCTGTACTTAAGCTACGAAGATCTCTTGGGACATGCGTCGGAGGGACAGCGATGTTGACCCTGGGACCTGGAACACCCTGTGCGAAGGCCATGGGCTGTCTTTGTCAGAGAAGCTGACGTTAGGAGTTAGGAGGAAGCCTGCTGAGAGGCAGAGTGAACTGCCTGGGGCTGTGCACGGTGCTAATGGGGTTGCACGGCTTGTGAGAGGTTGTCTGCACCACGCTGGGTGTTTCTAGCTGGCACTCTGCCTGGCTTTCTAGAAACACCCCGAGAGACAGATCTTGCCCTGCGGGGGCACAGGCACCTCGGTATGTTGAGTAACTACAAGGGGTTGGTTTTGCAAGTTCATTTGCAAAAAGTCCTCTTTGTTTCTCAAACTTACTTCATCTCCCACCACCGCTTCGTCCATTCCTCCTTTGTAATCTCACCCTTAAACACCATCCATCTCCACTTCTCCAGCATGTAAGTAAAAGGCATTGTTCCAACAATCGTTAGTGCTTGTTTGAGCAGAAAGTTGATTTCAGTTTCTGAAGAGAGAAGCAGTTAAGGTAATGGTTATGGTAGCAATTAGTATCTGATTAGACAGCTAAAGTTGCTTCCTTTTACAGCTCTGATGCTTACATCTGGTTTGAATTACAGATTTTCACTAAGGAAGAAGTGGAATGAAGAATACCACTGAAAAAAACCATGAGAAAATATCACTTCGGTATTGTATACAGTTTTGTCTCTCTTTCTTTTCCCTCTACCTCTTAAATAACCTAGCCCATTGGCATTTATATTTCATTATCCTCCACTGAAAAGCTTCCCAGGCTCTGGGGAATTTGGGGCTGAAGACTGGTACATCTCCATCCTTATAAGGTAGTACTCAAAGAAGCCAGACAAGCGGCATTACAATCAGGGCCTAACTGTGTTGTCCACTTAGTATTCACTTAAGTAGAGATGTAAATCTCAAGGTTTCAGTTCCATTTGAACTGCTAAATACATACCTTGGTAGAGATATGTACGGATTCATGCAACAGAAATTGAAAAGACTATTAGAGGCTCACCTAAATGAACTATGAAGATTTTGGGATGAGTTGTTTAGTATTGAAGATAATGCAGTGCTAGCTATTTGTTTCTAAATTAAGGAGCAGCATTATAAAGTAGTGATCCTTGCTTCACGATGTGATTTGGGAAAAAAACAGTATTTCTGGTAAGTAAGCGGGGTAAGAATTTCAGAAGCCTCTCAGCTGATCATTCGGTTTGCAGACACCATCTTCTGCGACAAAATAAGGCCTGCGAGTGTTTTCCCTTACATAATATTTACGCATTTAGTTACCTTCATCCTCTTGGAAAGTTGGCTCCAGGAGGTCAAGAGATTTCAAGTGCTGAGGCGTGGCTGCAGAAAGTGACATAATTTCACCTACTGCCTCGTGGAAGCCCTCGTTGGCGCCGCCTCTTAGCAGGTAGGGCTGCAGGGAGTAGGCCATGTCGTACTGGATGTGGCCCATCTCGTGGTGCGCCGTCAGGAAGTCGTCCATGGTGACTTTGGTGCACATCAGGATCCTGCGCGCCAGAGCAAAGTGCTTGTGGCCACAGAGAGAGCGGCCCAGCCAACCGCCGGCCCGGCCCTGCCCGCCGCCACCGCGGGGCCGAGCAGCCTCCGGAGCGTGCCAACGCCCCCCGCCAAACCCGGGCAGCCGCCTCCTAACACGGCGGGGGTTAGAGCAAGGCTGGGAGGGGAAGTCGGCAAAACACTTTTCAGCGACCTCGAAATTGTGCCGGGAGTCAGAGAAGGTTGCTGGGTTTTGTGAGAAGCGGATGCGCTCCGAAACTCGGCGATAAACTCGCTGTGTGCGTCGGAGCGGGCACCCACCATCGATCTCGGGCAGATAGTGGTATAAAAAAAACCCCCTGTGCGTCGGTGACTCCTGCTGCTTCACCCGTGTGTAGGTACTATTTAATAACGGGGTTTCCTTCCACCTCCCCCAGGCCGCGGAGGTGTGAGGCTGGCGGCTTTCACTGCTGGGGACCAGACTCTTTCCCAGGGTAACTGTGGGAACTGCAAGAGGGGACAGGGTTTGCCCCGGGAACTTGCTGTCCCTCTCCTTTCCCAAGTATGGAAGAGCTTGATGGATTTTCATGAAACTGGATATATCTGCTAAAGATAGATGGTGGGCTCTCTGGAGGTTTTCACTTGTGACCAAAGGACCCTATGCCATTGCTGCAGAATGTGCAGGTGTCTGCAAATCTCAATGGTATCCACAAGCACCCGCATTTCTGCTCATTCCTTAAGCCCTAGAACAGTCATTATTTCTCTAATTCATATAAATTACAGTCACTTCTCTGCTTAAATTCGAGAGTAGTCCTTAGCTCTTCACAGAAGTTACACAGAAAGGTTTACGGTCCTGCAGGATCCCTGCTCTGTGGTCTTCCCTTCCCTTCTTATTAGCCAGAAAAAGACAATAAATAAGGAAAAATTATAACTTAAACCAGCATGGTGCACCTTTAGTGAAAATATGAATGTTCTAGGAGATGGCATAGAAAGGGGTCATAGTAATTGCAGTACCTGTAGTCATTTTTCCCCAGATCCCACGCCGTAGGATGGCAGACAACCTTCCTGTTGTCAGTCGGCTCTGTGAGCATAGAATTATTCCAGAAGCCCTCAGTCATTTCATTGAGGCCGATGGAGGTGAAGAAGGCCTCAGCAGCTTTGAATATTTTCACTGCATCCCATTTCTGAAAGAGACACCACCGCCGTTAACCACCGCTTCTGCACGGAGCCTGTTCCCCACGTCTGGCTTAACACAGGGCAGCTGACTTTTTATTTATCTCCCAGGGACTTCAGATCAGCACCTGACTTACTGAGAGTCCGACGGCAGTGTCTGCCTTCGGCACGTCTGTAAATTCTGCTGGGAACTGGAATTAAGTGTTTTCCCCACGAACAAAATAGGTTTCTGTACTCAGAGGTTCAGCAGATAGCACCTGACCCAGACCAGAGAAGCCCTCGATAAAGATAAGGCAGTGAAGATAAAAAAGGCATTCCTGTCAGCAACACGTCAGGTCTGGGAGCCGACCTTTCAGCCCCTTCGGTCGGGGACAACTCATCTGAGGCGGAGGAGCTGCACTCCCAGCAGATGAGCGCGAGGAAATCGGGGCCAGAGCCATAAAAGCTGGCAAATGTATCTAGAGGAGTCACTTATCAGATTGTAACTGCATGTTAATGTCCAGAATATTTTTGTCATTCAGCAGTTTTATTATTCTACATAGCAGGAACTCTGCATTTACTGGACTGAGTTTTCACAGAGATTTAGGTGGCAGACAGCTCAGTTGGATGAGAATCCTAAATCGGGCACATCCACCAGCAAGGATGAGTCCAGCCTTTGCCCTGAGGCTCTGTAAGTAATGCTTCCCTCCTCACGATGGTACTTCAATTACACAAATTTATGACTACAAGGGGGTCAGTACTGTGAAATGGAGGTGAGATTAATGCAGACTTGTGCAAACTGCTTATGAATCAAATTTAGCTATTCCTTCTTTTGCCAGCATAACATTTGCATGGAGTGCTCCCTATGAGAGGAGGGTAGATTTCAGGTGAATAATTGCATTTCAGAAATCAAATTCCACCAATCACTTTTTATTTTATACCATGTTCTTTTCTCCTGAAGGTGCTGTCACAGCTGTTAGCACTACAGATCTCAAGCACAGACCTATGCAGTTATCAAAAGATAACAGGCAGCATTGCAGTTTCCTAGCTGTATCCAAATAAAGGAGACTGGCCAAAAAAAACCCCTGTAATATACAGACTATTTGATTATGGTAATGGTTGGCAAAGGTCATATTTGATACCAGCCAACTCTGTGATTTGATACCAACCAATAGGTTAATGGATAGGTGTCTCCGAAGAAAATAGACTTGGAGCCAAGATTAAGCCAGTCAAAGAGGGTGGAGAAAAAAGAGAGGAGACTAGCTAAGGGAAAAGGTGCAGTGGAAAATGCGTGAACACGTTAAGGAGAAGAGACAAAAAGGATGCAGAAAGCAACGCTTTGCTGGTGGTGTGTCTGTCTTAGGGCAGGTATGGTTTTCTAGAGAGCAGCTGACATGGTGTATAATTTTTACACCGTCTAGATTTGCTACATAATGCATAAAGGCATGTCCTACCTTTTGAACCATTGCAGAAGTTACATCAATGTTTGGTTTGGCTGGATAGGGAACTGTCAAGGCATACAGATTTGTCCAAAATCTACCCCACATATCACCTTCAAAAAAGAGAGAAACACAGAAATACTTTAAATGGTTGATTACGTATTGTTGAAAAATGCCAGACAGCTCTATAAATTGTGCAGTGTCTTAAATAAGGACTCCTATACATCTAAACAGGTCTGATCCAGATGTGGAGGGGAACAGTTCTGGGAAGTCAGATCAAAGGATCAAAGATCCTTTTATTCCCCACTATCAGCTATTCTTGTACAATACAGTTTCAGGACTGATCGCCTTCTTAAAGGTCTATTCACAGCTGAACATTGTTAGTCCGTGGGATTGCTGCTGCTGTGTTTATGTACATTACAGTTACGGCAGCTTGGTGTTGCATGCTTTGAAAGCAAGGTCATGAAATGTGGGAACTTAGGATAAGATGTAAAAGGAAAAACAAGTCTCTGAAACTCTCATTTCTAAGGAAGACCAGTGCTGCAGAGGGGAGAGCAATGTCCTAGCCCAGTGCTGGAGTTTTGAGCTGGGTGCCGCCAGCTCTGCCGGGGATAAGGACACATGCCTTCCCTACCTGCCTCTGCTGCTAAGCACCCGTGTCATCTCTGCCAGGGACTTCTTCCCCGTTTCTCCTCTCTCGTTCTCTTATCTGTAACCTGTTTGTTAATAATCCTGGCTAAACAGGCAGATTACTGGGTTCCCACGAGCCTTGAAGGTGACCGTCCCGAGTACAGAGACGGCTGCGTTGACGTACCCAGCACGTGAGCAGGGAGGCATCCCGTGGAGCTGATGAGCTGGGGGCCGTAGACCTGCTCCAGCCGGTGCCTCACGTAGGCGTGCAGCTGCTCGTACAGAGGTTTTATCTGGGGGCAGAGGGGGAGAAGGAAAGAAATTATTTTCTCCTTGCTCTACACCGCTCACCCTTCCTAAGCGGGGAGCCTCAAAGGTGTCTCTGGCGAAATTCTCCTGGCAAGTAAGTGCACCCCAAGCCCGCAGCTGAGCTTTGCCCCCTGCCTTGGGGCTCAAGCACCGAGTCCAGATCGTAGCCCCAGAAGTCCTGCCCAGGTACGAGGGAGGGAGCGCTGCTGACTCTAGTGCGGAGTATCAGGGATGGGGTCTACCCCCTGGGAAACACACCTCCCGCCACGGGCCCTCCCCGGAGGACAGGCATGGATCTGCAGAGCTCCCTCCTTCCCAGCCTTTGGCGCAGTGCAGCCCGAGGGGACCAAGCTGGTCCTAGAATGGCTGCAGAGGTAAAAACGCCATGTATGTCTCCCGACGTCTGTTAACCCCATGTAGACTGAGATTAGCCGGTTTAGAGCAGGTCTTGTCTTCCTTCGCAGCGTCGACACCTAAGCCCACCATCACAAAGCACAACCCTGTGGCCCAGGTGAGAGCTTTTTCCTGCCTCTACCTGCTCAAATGTCTTCTCCACATCTTTGACCAGCTGGTCACGGCTGTATTTGTATGCTTCCGGATAGTCTGCTTCATAATTTGCTCTCCAGTAATCTCCGTAGTCCGAATAACCTGTAAAGCACAGATGTGCCACGTCGGCACGCCGCACATGGCACTGCTCAGGTCTGCAGGAGCAGTGCAGCCCCTTGCTCGTCCCATGAGACCTGCAGCCTTTCCCCCAAAGCAAAGCAGCAAAGCAGGAGATGAGCTGGGTCTAGCGGGGAGGAGAGTGCTCCCCTGAGGGCCTGTCCCCTGAACGTGGAGGTACGGGAGATCTCCAAGAAATGCAGAAGTTGCAGTCGTGGTTATCTACTAATTAAGGTCATTCCAGCCGGAGATGGAGGCCAAAGGAAATCGTCACTCCTCGCTGGAGCTCCTGTGGCTGTGAGGGAGGGCAGCCTCTGCTCAGGCTGGATACTAAGGGGTCCTTACAGAAGGTATAAGCTGGTGGACCTTGAATATGGGCCCCCTCCTCCGGCAACAAAACCACCAGGGCAGGTGTAGATGCCGGGACTGAAATTCAGCTCCCAGTTTCACTAAGCCTTCCAGTCCATGGAGCTCCATCAAGCCTGGAGCAGAAATGGCTTATAGCTGAGGTTTCTTTCTTAGCAGTACGGAAGAAGGTCATAATGACCTTTTCTTAATGTTTGTTTTTTTCCTGTCTAACTATTTGGACTATAATTTCTTATTCCTGGTGTCTAGCTACATTTTTTTAAAGGCCAATCCGATCATTCTGGTTGGGGCATAATGCTTATGAATGTACCACTGCTTGTGGCTGGTGCAAGAACGTCGAGGCTGAACATCAAGGAGATGTCACCAAGACTCAGCAGCACCCAGAAGCTGTTTAAATTGAGCGTGCTCACCCATAAGCCACAAGCAGTGCAGTTCTGGGCAAGGCAGTATGTAACGAAGGGCACTGATACATTTTGGCGTTTGGGAAAGGGGCCAACAAAGACATCTCCCTTTTGTTCTAGGCTGGTGACAGACCTCTGAGCTGGTCAATGGCACCTGTCTGCATTGCCTCTCACTTAGCGATGTGCACACCAAGAGCAAATTATGCGCAAAACACTGCTTATCAATGTGTAAAAAAGTATGGGGTTTGAATTCCTGTGCAAATTGTGCAATACTGCAGTATGCTTGTTAATTTCTGGAAGCCAGAAAAAATAAAAGAAATTGTGACTTACCATTAAGCTTTGCAGCCTCATTTTTAAGTTCAACATACTCTTCGTATAATGGTCTCATCATCCTGCCGACATCAGCTCTCCAGCCTTCCCAGGCCCATAGCCTCTCATGGTAATCCACGCTGTTAGCCATAATAACGTCCAGACCTGTCAGAACAAAAAAAATAAGTAGTAGGCCTTGAAAAAGCAGAATCTCTTTATTTTTCTTTCACAGCAGGCAAATGAGCCAAAGCGAAAGAAATTTCATGAACCAAGAAGAAAACATTGTGTTCGATACACTGAAATATCCCGTTACATTTTTGCATCCTTTTCTGATTTAAGATTTTCCCCTTCTTCTCTTTAAGAGACACAGAGCAGATCACCAGTCCCTTAAATGCTCTGTCTGCATTAGCTTCCCTTAAGTTGGTAGCATTCTTGGGACTGGCCTCAACGCAACGTTGAGTCCAACAAGACTTGGACGACAGGGGGAAAAAGAAATAGACTTTCTGTGACGCAGGCAAACCCCAGGTGGCAGGCAGGCTGTCATACAAGCCGAGCAGCCCTCTCCAAATCTTGTCTACTACAAGTAGGAGACAGTATGTCTCGTGGGCAGCAGGCCCGCTGGAGGTCCCTGAACTGCAAGGTGCAATTAAATTATGAGTAAGCTTTAGATAGGAGGATATAGCTATTGAACCTACAGCCTGTTCTCTTGCAGTCAGGAGCCACCCTTGGGCTTTTTCTTTTTGGACCCTCAATGTAAAGGACACAGTAGGGGCACTTGTTAGTACCGTACCTGGCTCCAGCACCAAACACTCAGACGGTTCACCAATTTTACAGACGGTCCCAGTGCTGTAGATGGTACTCATTGTATTTAGCACAGTGGTCAGCTGCAAGTTAGATGCGAGAGAGCCCGTTAGAAACCCACTCTGTGCAAAATAACAGCCAATTATGCTAATTCCTTAAGAGCGCGATTCAACACTTCACCCACCAGCTTAGCATTTAAGCTGAGTAGAGACTAATGAAAGAATTTGCCTAAATGCATTACTGAACCAGGACCTAGCTGGAAAAGACAGATAATCTCCCAAATATATGACGTAATCTGCAGGTCCTTAATATCCAGTCAGACAGAGCTCTGGATTTAATGAGCACAGGCTGTCACGAGAGAGCTATCAATACACAGCAGCAATAAAACAATAAAGTTTAGCAATGCGCTGCCATAAGCGTGGACCCACCTAAACTTTCCAGGCAGGTCGTGGTTTTGAACGGCAGCGAAAAGGGCCCCTTCTGCAGATGCTGCCAGGCTGACTGTTGCTCGTGGTTTTTAACATCGCGTCGCAGTGATTGCATGGATCTGCTTATACTCCACTACAGAGAAGTTACGGCTCATGTCTTGGGTCAGCTGAAGGCCAAATGCATCTGAAATCATTCAGCTCTGTCTCAGAAGCCATGCTACATAGCTCTGGTTTTATATTGTTTTGTTTTGAGGTTTTCATACCTCAAGAAAAACATGCACCACTTTTAGCTTTTCCTTTAGGACTATGTTATTTCTCATTTAAAGCTTTAAATCAGAGCTATGTGGAGCTGTCAGTGGGAGGGGTAGTTAATGACTAGCTCTAACTTTATCTCTGTCAGCTTTAAAATAAGTGGACGCCCAGGGAAATTTTTGTATCAGTGAAGAATATTTAAATATTCCTATGGAATCCCATCAGACTATACAAAAAGTCACTTTTCAAGCAAGAATCAACAATTTCATCCCCAAAGGCCATTTATCTAGGAAACTGCAAGTGTCTAAACACAGAGGATACTGAAGAAAATACCTCCTCAACAGAGACAGCATTACCATCAGTGCACTGCTGTGCTCCAGAATAAATATAAGTTCGTATGAACTGTCAGCATTCCCACCAAGGCAATCTGTCTTTCCAGAAAGACAACTCATTAGGATCAGACGGGAGATCCAGCCCGTCCGCTGCTTTTCTTGCTCGGTGGTTAACACTGCTGATCTTAGCAGAAGAATCTCAGGATCCTTCTGTAATCAGGACTGTAGGATCCCCTAACTCAATGATATGTTTCAATTTGATCTCCAGCAAAAGGAAACTAATTTAACCCTCAAGTGTTTGGTTATAAATCCCTTTTGAGTCTGCATAGCCACTGACTCCAGTTCCACATATAGTCGTTATCTACATACAAGCCTTTTACACAAACTTGCCGATGGAAATGTCAAATCTCATTATGAATGTTGCTAAATCTTGCTGGCCTTCAGCAGCTTTCTGTGGAAGGAGGGCACCAACCCTCCCCAGTTTCAGGCATCCCAGGGTGTCCGCTGTATAGAAATACCCTCTCTTTTTCACAGTTCGATAGTGCAACATGTGCAGAGGAAGAAAGTCTTCCTCCTCCTCCACCTTTTTGACTCACTGAATGTCCCTTCACCCAACTCTTTCTGCTCATTGCCCTAGGTCTGGGCTCAGCCGAGACTTACCACAGGTCCTCCTTTCCTCCTATGACTAATCCGGCCGTTTGGGCAAGGACGACTCGGAGGCGTGTGCGTGTTTGAAATTCGTGGCATGGGTTACCTGGCAAAACTGCTGACTTGAATGGGAACCAGCTCCCTAAGCCAGACCACCCCTCCAGTTCCGGACTGCCACGAGCACCCTGTAGTGGGACGCTCCATGCGATGCTGGGACCCAGCACCATCCGCAGACAAGCGGGGTGCGACGCACCGTGCCCTCGCTGGGGGTGTTGTGGGAGGCAGCTCGACTCACCCGGCAAAAAACGAGCTACATTCAGCAACTTACTCTGCTATATTTTTCCGGTGACAGCACAGATGATCCTCTCTCCTGGAGAGCCTGGATCTGGAGCCTGGTGAGATCATCCTGGATACTGGCTAGCGGGAAGCTGCTGGCGTTCCTGGAGGCCTCGTCATAAAACGCGGACCACTTGGCAGCCGCCTCATTCTGAAAGGGGTTCACAAAAACCCTGAATTACTCCACCAAAAGAGTGCAGCAGCCTGATACACTCAGTGGGCAAAAACATTGCTTCCAGGGAGACCTTCACTTGTGGAGACCCCCTGCGGGCTGCGGCTTGAGCACTCGCGCTGAAACGGCTGGAGAACTTTTTGGCTTGGATTTATTCACACATCCGGGTAACCATTTTTCTCTGGGAATAGCAGGACTGTCTCCTCACACCATGCTTGTTATAATTTAAACAGCATCACCTGGCTGCGTTCCCTGCTACTCTAAATCACCACATACTCTTCCCTTAGTGCTTTTCTTCAGCCACCTGTGCTTAACAGAAACCAGGTGCAAGAGGTCCGTGACGCAGGTGTCATTCCCCATTTCTGCGTCAGTAGCACTGACAGACACCAGCCGAGTTATCAAGAGTCTTTTCATTATGCAAATATCACTTGCTCCTGAAGTTTTGGTAAAGAAAAGATTATACTTGGGTACAGGAGGCTTCAAACGGGTGCCTGAATGGGGCCTGCAAAACCTCAATGTTCTGCACGAGGTTGCTTTTACCGCTGCCGCAATTACATACCATGACACGTGAAACTCCCACATTTCAGTGCACAAAGTAGCACCGTAAGAACATTATTTGTATTTGGGGCCGTCTTACTCACTTTTATTTAGTGTGTTTGTACGTAGTTTAGCCCATCAGCACCCTTCCCAAACGGCGGCGAGGACAGTACCAATTAACCTGGCTCCTTGGGACAGTTTAATTAATTGCGCTCATGCCAGAACTTCCCGGCTTATGGAGCGGGCCCCTGTAACGCCCGTCCCTCGCTGCTGAGACACCAGGAGACACAACGTCGTGCGCGCCTGAAGAGCCCTTCGCGCCACGGACCCACCGTACCTGCTTCGGGCTCTGGCAGGGGGAGGCGGTGGCAGACGTAAGCCCTCTGCGGTCCCGTCCCCGCGTCTCCCCCTGCCCATACAGCCCCTCTGCGGGGGGGGGGCAGCCCTCAGCAGAGCCTTTCCAAACTCTCCCCTTCCCGGGAGCAAACGGCCCTGCCGCTGCTCAGCGGCTTGCAGAGCTGAGCGGGGAAGAGCTTGGCGAGCACCCGGAGGAAGAGCGCGGCTCGTACGTCTCTTTCCGAGCGCCTCGTCCCGAGCGGGGACGAAGAGGTGCCTTCGGAGCGGCGCGGCAGAAGAGGGGGCTCTTTGGCTGCGAAAGCCAGGGGAAAGAAGTTAGATTGCTGTCCGGTTTTTCCCCAATTAGAGGAACTGGTTGATAAGTCAGAGGAATAGTTATGGGGTCTGTGGCCCAATTTACAAGGAAAATGGATGGGAAGGAGCCGGAAGGGACAGTATTCATTAACTCTGCTCCTCCAGCAGAAAGGGAGGAGGGGAAGCAGTGGGTTTATTACCAGTGCTACGGAAGAGATCAAGCGAGAGAAAACGTTCTCTCTGAGCACCGGACTAATTGGTTCTTATTGCTGGTATCTCTTCATGTATTTTATTATCATCTCATTAATGCTGAAAGTACTATACAGGGCTTTCATTTTACATGTTTGGAAACGTTACAGTTTAAGTACCTGGTGCCTCAGAAAACGTTCCAGATTGACAATGATTAGTCATTAGGATTTCTTCCAGCAACCGGTCTCCTTGCTTTAATTAAGAAATATGATAATTAAGCCATGTTTTAATTAAGCTATAAGACCACAAAGTGGAAGACTTAAACCATTACACAAAAGTAGGTGTAGTATGTTCAGCTTCATTTTTATGCTCTGAATTGTTTTTCTCCAGAGCTTGAGTTAACTTTAGAATACACACAGCTACAAAATTCAAGGTGGTTTTGTTCATTTTGAAACGCTCCGAGGTTACAAGATGCTAGGCTGAGGCACGGCAGTGTCCATAACCAGCCAGATCATGGCTGGCTGCTCTTTATCAACACGGTACTTGCCTAGAGACCCCCTTGGCTGGGACAGCTGGAGGTTGGCACTGAGAAGCAGGGAGAACTGTGTTGCAAGACAGCGTGAGTACAAATGCTGTTGTCCTTCCTGCAGATAGAAGCTGACTTTCAAACCAACCTACTAGACTACAGATTCCACTGCTGGCATTTGGAATTCCATGATCTCACTTCATTTTTCCCAGTTTAATACCTCCAGGCAGTCTACCAACAACCCTGACTATGAGAAGAGTGACGGGGCGCCGGGGGGAAGGTCCCACACCGGGTAAAGGGTGTGGACCACTATATAAAACCATCAGCAAACTTTTAATAGAAAGCCTACATTCAGAAAATGTTTGTATATTCAGTGAGAAGTAAAATAATTTCAGCAACAAAGAAGAGAGAGCGTTGTCCGCGTCAGTAAAAAGCCCAGCGTCAGTTCAGTCTTACGAAAAGTGGGAGACCTGAGCTCAAGGAGGTGCACGATTCCAACCCCGTTCCCTCGCGCCGCAGGGCAGCACCTAGCCCAGCCCCCGGAGACCACCACCCCCTCCGAGCCGTGCCCTCTCCAAGAGGAAAGGGGCCCCGCGCTGGGAGGCGCTGGTGCTGCTGGTGGACCCTGAGCAGAAGAAGCAGTCTCTCTCCATCCAGCCGGGATTTGGGGGCCAAACATGCCACGCTCCCTCGCCGCTTCCCTCCGCTCCCCGAGGTGACTCGGGGTGACGGCGAGAGACGAGTCCAGCCTCTGGCCAGCCCCGGGCAGTGCGGGGGCAGCCCGGGCACCAGCGCCGGGCTGGGAGGACTGGTAGTGGCCCAGGCACCTCCAGCGAGGCATCGCTGCGTCAAAGCAAGCCCCCCTACCCTCCTGAAACTAAACCACGGCTACCAAAGAGGTAGCACTCCAATTTCAGCCGACCGGGGCGGAACCAAAATAAACTAGAAAGCAGCTGCCAGACTCCTAAAACAACAGTAAAAGCAGCAGGACGGAGCACTTACCATCTTCCTGGCATTCTCCTCAGTGATGTTGGTGTTGTAGTTCCACGAGGCAAGGGAGCTCTCATAGCTGATATTTTCTGCCCGCCTGTTAAACTCTTCTAGAAACTCTTGGGCTTGTTGTGTGACATCCTGAGGGGTCACGACAGCGCTCAGGCCACAGAGAAGCCAGAGGTGGACCAACATATTTGCGTCCGGGCTGAGAACCTCCCAACGAATTCGGTTTCCTCAGGTAAGCTTCTCTGTCGGGGTGTCTCATCGGCCTTCGAGCATGGCTAGCGTGAACAAAAAAGGCTGAATCCAATTTGCTGGGCCTTTTATAGGTTTTATCCATTGTAGGAGAGAAAGGAAAAAGTTTTTTATAAAAAGCCAAATAAACAAAAGTGAATGATTAACTTTGGAAAAACATAATTACTCCTGCCATTTTATGGCCTTCTTATAAAAGGCTTTTACTTTTGGTTAATGTTTCCCAAATGTGCTGTCAATGATACAGCTGGTCACTTTATCTATAGCCTGCCCGTGTCTTTGGTAGCTCAGAATCTGTGAATCCTTTAACAGGTTGGTGATAAGCTGTAAAAATATTTAGAAACTTCACTGAAACACCAAGCCATGAACCTTAACTCCCAGGCAGGAAGAAACCCCAGTTAGCCTGACATAAGGTACCTGCTTGGGTGTTTAGGTCCATGTTTTAAAAGGCTTTGTAAAGCCCAAGTGATTTGGAGAATATACCTAATTTTCAAAGCAGCTGGGGGATACAAAACCAGATTTTTAAACCCGTTCACTGAACTATCAAAAGGAGAGAGAGACTTCATGGGATCACAGCATCTTGCGTAGAGACTTAACCTGAACTATAAATCAACTGGATTTAAGTACTAAGGTGGCTGAGACTACTAAGATGACTCCAGTTTAATATCTAAATACCTTTGCTAATCTAGCTAGGAACCTAGCACTTACTGCAAATCAATGGGAAAATCAATGCATGAATTAGTTCTGGAAATGCAGCTTGGGTTGAGTGTTATCGATCAGACAATACCTTAGTACTTTTAAAATTAGTCTATTTCTGCTCAGCATCACTCGATTGGTTTTGTTTGGGGTTTGTTTGTTTCTTCGGGGGGTGCTTTCTGAGACACAGCTCTGCAGCCACATCCACGGGGTTGGTTTCCAGTTCCCAGCAGAGCTTCCCCAAAACCACTCTGAGTCTGCCTACGCGGGAGCAGCAGCAATCAGCCTCTTCGTTGCCAAACCCCAGGAAAGGAGCTCCAGCCCCCCCACCGCGACGGGCTGAACGCGGCACGGCCTCAGCAGGGCCACCAGCGACAGGCGTCCCCAGCAAGCAGAGCCAGAAACCAGGGACCTGGAGGAAGCACCTTGCTTCAGTATCTTCTGATACCCATGTCCTGTGGACCAGGGACAAGTGACCTCTGTCATCCACGTGCCACCCTCTGAGGGTCTCTTTTTTTCAAGGGAAAGCCAACAACATTCACCCAACCCTTCCCCAGAGGTCACGTTCTCTAAACTGCATGTTACTCCTCTTGGCGCCATCCAGACTCGCCACATTTTGTGCCTCCTCAGCGATGGTGTCCGCTTCTGATCATAACCAAAACCTTATCAATGATCAGTAGCGCAACCACTGTCTGCATCTTACATGCTGTACCTTGCTGCTACGCACCTTCTTTCTGGCAACGTTAGCCAACATTGGCTCATATTCTGGTTGTGAGCCTTCTGGTAGCACTGGTACTTGCTCAGCCGTTCCCTTCTTCGTCTCTGTACATCTGGTTCTAGGGTGGCTCTAACTAGTGCATTTTGAATTTGTCTGGGATGAAGCCCACGGCACTGATTTCAGACCTTTTTTCCCATTTTTTTAATGACCGTTTGGAATTGTTATCCTTCAAAGGACTCCCAGCTTGGCAGTGCCTACAAACCTGTCAATAGACAGGTTTTTCCCTTCCCACATCCAGATCACATACAGCAAGGCCCAGGAGAGCTATCACTTAAAACGGCCCCTCTTCTTGACTGAGAGCCATGGAGACTGTTTTTTAAGTAATTATGTGCCTTTTGTGATTCTCGTCTAGCTCGTCATTCCTTAATTTGCCAGTGAGACTGTCACGTGGTGAAATGTTGAAAGGTTTTTGTGTTGTTGTTTCATCTGTTGTCTGCCAGAGCAGAGAATTATGTCTATTATTACCTCGATATGATTTCTTCTCCTCCAGTAGAGAACAGGGACTATGTTGACCATTTGCTTTAACTCTTTTCTCTTCTATGCTGGTAAGTTAACTACACAATCACTGGACCCAGTACTTTTTAGGGTACTAAAGCAGGGCTGGCTATTCCAAAATTCCCTTCCTAACATGCAGGTGTTATTTTTTCCCCCCTTCGCAGCGCTCTGGTGCCTTCCTCGGGGGCACTGATAGCTGCCGTCTCCCTGCCGCGGCGCAGGAGTCACCCCAGCCTGCGCCTGTCGCCTGCCCATGCACAGCCCCGAAACCCCGAGGGGAGCCGGCACGACCAAGTGGATATTGGGGGGACACCTGGAAGGGAGAGAAGCGTGTCACCGCATTTCGTATAGGGAGTGCAGCGGCACCTGCATTTAAGCGTGCGTGCAAGTGTTGCGGTGAGCTGGAAACGTAACAGGGAGAGTCACGCTGAATTATGCTGCAAATTTTCAGCCTTATTTCTAAGCTCTTTTCTATCGCGTACCTAAATGCAATACTTGATAACATAGGTGAGGAATAATATAAGAATTACACGGCATCTTTCTTGCCGTTGCCCTAACACAAGAGAAAAAACTTTAAGCTGCGAGATGAATTAGCACAAACTTATGTTTTGAAAAACAGCATTACAACAGTGGGGAGCCACTGGGCTCCACGCACATCGTACTTTCATGGATGGATTTGCTCCCATTGAGCTTCCACATGGGAGACCATGGGATACAGACTTGTTTGTGCCAGCCTTGCTACCACGGCAGGTTTTCTGCAGTACGGCCGGGCTCCGAGCCAGGGGCGGATTCTGTAGCCTGAGACGGTGACGGCAGGTCCGTGGGGAGAGGATGCCATCCATTCTGGGATGAGCTGGGAGCATTTCTCGGGGCGGACCTCCAGGCTGGTCGGGAAGGCATGGCAAGAGCATGGAGACAGTTTGTGCCACAGCAAAAAGGAAACAGCAAACAACTGAGAAAGGGAAGTACCTCCAGCCTTTTCAGGAAATCCAAACCTCCAGCAAGGGCAGCAAGGCAGCAGCCATGGGGTTTGGGTGACAGGAGAAGAGCAACTGGGAGGTAAAATCCTGTCTCGGTCAAACACGTTGTTGTGTGCAACGGTGGCCAGCCTGCTTGGCTCGGAGCAAAGACGACCAGTCGGTTTGCCACCGTTGCAGTACAAAGGCTGGGGGTAACCTGACATAACAGAGGCTCCATCTCCTCCAGTCTGCGAGTCCTCCCCTCCACCCCTCGGGTCTACAGCGTGAGCTGTGGCTTCCAGCTCCTACCTGATACTCCCAGTCAGTCCCGTAGTCCCCAGGGTCCGAGTTGTCTGACATCTGCTTAAATCGCTGCCCACCAGTGTTCATCTGCACCCTGGCTCCGTTCGAGCAGTTTTCTGCCTCATCACTCATGTTGTTGGCTGAGCCGTGCTATGAAACTAGGACTGCAATAACAGAGAATTGCATTTAGGGCATGCCTCAATAAGAAACCGCTGTGTTGCGTGTTGGGCACCACGCACCCTTAAAATTGCTTAAAATACCGTTAGCAGGCCATTTTTTCCAGGCAGCAGCACCGCTTAAGCTCTCTGCCGCGCTTTGTCGTTCTGCCCAGTGCGTAAAAGATGGACATAACCGTGACTCGGTGACCGATTTGCAGAGGCTGGGGGGCTCCGAAGGGCTGCGGCTGCTCAGCGCCGGGGCTGCCTGGCCGGGAGCATCCCCAGGGAAGACGAGCCGCCGTGGGGCAGCCACCCCACCGCCCGCGCGGGGCTGCAGCTGCCCCGCTCTCTGCCGCTCCTCTGCCATTTCCCGAAGAGCAGCTCGCACCAGTTAAATACCTGCCAAATCCTTGCTCTGAGGACTCCCCGTAAAGCGGCTTTGTGGAGGCAGCGGACGGCCCGGGGGTGGCTTCAGCCCCTCGGCACATCGCCCCGACACGGCCGTAGCGCGCGGAGAGGGGCCGCGCTGCCGCAGCCGCACCTGAGCATCGCGGGGGGGGGGGGGGCCAGGCCCGCTCTTGTCCCGCCCCCCCCCCCCCAAGGCCAGATCTTCTCCCTCTTCCTCGTGCTTCCAACTGGGGGCTGGGCAAATAGTCCTTTTAATCCCCCGAGCAGCCTTTTTCCCACATGACTAACTCTTCTGCATGCCCGGCATCCGCCTTTTCTGGGACGAACGCCCTCCTGCCAGTGCTGGGGCCGGGGCGCTGGCTCCCCAGCCGCCCTCAGCCCACGCGACAGGGCTGGGACCCCTCCTGCGAGCGGGGGCTTTCGTGGGGTCCTTGCGGGGAGCAGAGCCGTGGTGAGGAGGATGGACGTCTCTGCTCCTCTGGGAGCAGCCTGTCCTGCTCGGCCTCCGAGCCAGCCGGGACCAGCTCCCGCGCGACAGGCAACGCGCCAGCAGCCAGCCTCGGCTCGGACATCGGCAGTTCGGGCTCGGCGGGCTCTTCCTCTGCAGGAACGAGACGGGGCAGGTCGGCGGCTGGTCGGGTTAATTCCCCGTCGCCCAGTGGGAACGGAGGCCAAGGCGGTTTCCCCGTCCGCTGCCCCTGGCTCGGGACCTGTGTCCCAGAGGGGGAGAAGTGAGGGGAGCTGCCACCGGGCTGGCACCCACCTCCTGCAGCTGGCTGGACCGCCCAGACGTACCCCAGCGACGTGCCGGTTTGCTGGGGCCACTGCCTTGGATGACTAATCCGTACCCCTTCAAAACCTTCTGTCCCAGGACGGGCTGCTTCACCCCCTGGATTTCAGAGCTCAGAAGCTGCCGCCTCCGCACCGCTGCTTCGCACCCCAGGGGAGGCGCAGGATGGTGGCTGTCGCCCCAGGCAAAGCGTGCTCAGCACCGCCGAGGGGCAAAGTGCCCGGTGGGCAGGGGCGAGCCCCAGGTCTGGAGACAACATCGGGAGCTGTGTAAAGATGCTGTCAGTCGCCCGAAGCATCAAGAAACCGGTGGTTTTGCAAGGTTTGAGGAGAAAGCTTTGAAGCCGAACGATTTTCAGGAAGGTGGAGGAGTGTACAAACTGGCAGGTTAAATCAGGATTTCACGAAGCGTCATTGCTGAAGGCCGCAGTCAAAATCAAGACCGTATGTTAAGAAGGCAGAGGAGAGGGAACCGCTCAGGGGCACAATATTCTGCGTTCCTTACGTGTCTGTTACAAAAAGCCACCTTGCCCCACCAGTGAAGGGAAAGGTACTGATCCTGTGAAACACAGCTTTTCACCTAGGCAGCCCGTGTTCCTCATTTCAGTTTTACTAAGGCAGGAGCGAGTGGTCTCAGTTCATTTTACAGGGACCATGTGTCCGCACATCAGCATCTACAGTGTCATTTAGATACAGCATCACAGAGAACATTAGTCCAAAGTCTAAAATTCCTGTTGGTCCACAACTGATAAAAGCTACACACTGTAATTTGTAGCAATTAGAATCTAAATGATAGGAGAGAGGCAGAAGCTGATAGAGAGATAATGCCAGAATGCTCTTGCCTTTTCTCCAAAATGACATGCTTTCTATGTCGCTATTGCTGTAGCTAATAAGATGCTTCGATAGCTTCAGATTGCCACCTCTAAGGGAAAGGGAAACACAGAGGGAAGGAAGAGGACAGACTAGCAAAACCAAACTTTCCTCTTTGATCTTAAGTCAAATTCAGTTCCTACTGAACCTGCTGACTTTACTGAGAGCAAAGTTGAATCTGTGCTGTAAAGGTACAATTCCTCTGGATTGCTGCAAACATCAATCCAGCCACAGAATGTCCAGCTAAAAAGCAACTGCATTGTGCTGAATGCACCCACAGTGCTTCACGTGTTCACAAAACTGAATATACTGACACGTTTGTGCTGGCAAGTGTGTATCACTCGCCACTGTCGACATACTTTAGATTTATGTGATTTGAGAACTAGCAAGTTCGGTCCGTCAAATTAGGCCTATTTAACAGCGCAAATTGTCCAGTAGTGTAGGAAGCTGCAGTGTCACCCTGCTGCACGCATCCCTTCTTGCACGCCACATTAAAAGGAAACAAAAACCATGACAGGCCAAAAGGAACTGCTCATAGCAAACCAAGCACAGATTGCTCATTGCTAATGGATTGTGGACAGTTGGTCAATGCATTTTCTATAAAAAACTTGGCACATTTAAACAGCTCATTTCATGAGTCACAGGTTACTGCACTGACAAACTGACCAAATTTCTGAGGGCATCTGAACCATGTTTTTAAGAGTGTCTAGAAACATAGGCTCCCACTTTTCACTGGGAGTTATTTTAAATCTTTGTTGCACTTCTGCCCTAAGTTTTAAAGTAATTTATTTTGTTTTCCCACATGTGGGAGGTTACGCATGAAAAACGCTTTCTGTCAAGATGTGATAATGCTCCTTGCTTGGTCAAAACTGATGTCCAGCTCTTGGAACCAAATTATCAAACCAGAAGCTCTTGTGCTAATGCCATGCTTTACATTAATTTGGGAATTATTTCATTCTCACAGTGACGAAGGAACAAGACTTGAATCCCGCCCCGAGGCTCCCTGTGCCCACTTCTCCGTTCTCTTCTGTGAACAATGGCAGAAACAGTGAACTGGCTTCAGTTACGTCTTCCCTCAAAAAGCAAACCAGAAGTGTCCCTTTACGAAGGCATCTCGGGGAAGGGTTCTCCATGAAGGTCGGCACGGCAGAAGCAGATGTCATACCTGGACAGACAAACAGGAGCATACAGCCTGCAGGAGGCCCATGAGGTCATCCCTCCAGGCTCTTCAGCTGTGAGTACCAGACTTCAGGGTGGGCTGGCAGGGAGATGTTTCGGGGCGAGTACCACAGACAGACTTTCTCAAGACTTTGTACACTGTCCTGGAAGAGAAGAGGCAAATGCTGATGTGACAGAACAAACTCCAGTCTAGCTTTCTCCAACGCAGAGTAAGCATCAGCTTGCAGGACAGAGCGGTTAGCTTTCCTTAAAGCAAGCGGCAGAATGGCTCGAGTAAGAACTTCAGCTTGCAATCTTCCATAAAGAAATATCGACAAACAAGGGCTACTAATTCCATTTACAAAAGCAGCCTGTGGCCGATACAACGCTGAAGGTTGCGCGCAGAGAACGGTTGTGTCACGACCAATGCGGTCCCTAATTTAAGGGGGGCACTGCAGAGTTCCCCATGTTCTCCAGCACTCCAAATGTGTAGCTAATGACTGACAGTGTAAACAACTTACTCGTGCATGATTTGTGCTCATTCTAGCCTAGACATCAGTACTCCCTCTGAAGTAAGCTGAACAGAACTGTAACGTCCTTCCTGCAATGCTGACTCGCTGGGGACGTGGAGCTGGTGATAAACGTTGCGGATTTTCTTTAAACAGAACTTCTCTGCCTTTATTGCTTCGTTTAATTGAATTTTCTTTTCTCCTCTCTTTTCTCAAACGCAGCTGTTGAAAATGAAACAGTACAATCTCGGGTACCCCACGTTACTTTGTCGAAATTCATTGGCACGGCACAAATGTAACTGAAAGCAGAAACAACTCATTGTGTTAGGAAGTAGTTTACAGTATAGTCTATATTGCTTGTTATTCACTTTCCTGTTTATTATCAAGTCATTCGGTAGCAGGTGATTTAGAGAAAAAGAATGGTGAAAGTTACATAAAACATCGGGGCCAGATCCTCACGGGATATAAACTGTCGTTGTACCATTTGCAGACTCTGGAGGACAGGCTTTACCAAATCAAAGTGCTCTTTGTTTTCTAATATGATCCTGCTGCACAAAGAGACTAGAAAAGAGATTTATTTTCTGTAGCACTGTGCCTTTGATTAACCTAGTTTGTGGTGCCTATTTCAGTGAAAGAGCTAATACCAACACTGGCTTCGAAGCATTGCTAAGTGTGATACCTGCCTGTTCATGTATTATTTGCTTCTCTCAGGCCATTTTCTGTCAGCAGAGAGGCAAGCCTGATGTATGCTCTGGGTGAATCCCATATGATCATTAGCAGAAAATTACGCCAAACTGCTGTAAAGTAATTATGCAGCTAAAAGGCGAGCTGGGAGGAAGTCAGTGATTAAATACTTACCACCAGAGTCAGCCCACACCACATAATGTTTTGTTCAGAGGCTTTCAATCTATTTTCAAATCACTGGCCAGTGCCAGGGGCTGAACCGAACCTTCACTCAGGCGTTGAGAAGTGTGCTTAGACATGCTTGGCCCTTTTTCATATCAAGCCAGTTTTATTTCGGTGTCATATAGTACAATACAGGATAACAGCAATTCTAATTGGTAGCTCGAGGTAGCTTTTGCACCCCCAAGCTATTCTCACCGAAACCTTTCAGGGGTTCTTGCAGAGGTGCTGCAGTGACTGCAGTCCATTGGGGTCACACTGCAGCGAGCTATCTGTCACACAAAGCCTGCAAAAAGTGCGAAGGTTTAGAAATGATGGGATCTGAATTACCTCAATAAAACTCTGTCTGAGTGAAAGACCTTGGAGCAATGACTGAGGAAGCAATAATAACACTGCACTCTCTATCTTTCCTCCAAATGATCTTAAACGCTGGTGAAGCTTAATCTTTGACATTCCTGTGAGAAATATATCTCCATGTTGTGGATGGTAATTTTGAAGCACCGAGATATCATCACTGAAAACTGACTTTATTAATCCTTTTCCAGAATGGAGCAGGGGCACGCAGAAGACACAGTCCTTGTCCAGAGGGACCCCCCAGCAGGACATCAAAGACAACTGTGACAGATGAGACCACGTGAGGCAAACGGTCGTGGGTTCCATACTTTTATTCTGCATTTAGCCCTCTTCTCCCGGCCTCCCCTAGCCTCGGGCTTCCCCCGCGCGCCTTACCCCCTTCGCCCCCTCCCATTCCTCCCCTCTGCTCACCCTCTTCCCAAGAGCCAGCGCTGAGTCAAATGGACAGCCAAAGGGGCTCGTTACAGCCAAAATGCCCAAGAATTTGGGAGACAAGAAACTTTTGTCCCTTTCAGGACACTGGACGGTCCTTTAGAAGCCGCTTTTACCCTTTTTTACCCTGTTCCTGTTGGTGAGGAGTCTGATGGAATAACCCTAATAAGTAAATGGGTTTTCTAATATTCCCTCCAAACATGGCACTGGAAACAGGATGGCTAATGGTCAAATCCTGCCTCCAGTGACGTGGGCAGCTGTTTGGTGACTGCAGATACCGCATTTTGCTGCAACGCGCTTCCATTCTGTGTACCCACACATACAGCTCCCCTCTGCCGGGGCCCGGATCTCCTGAAATCAGCCAGAATTTTATCACTGATCTAAATGGGAACGGGATTAGGGCACAGCTAGTATGTACGTACATAGTCTGCATGTATGGCTGACTTCAAAGTAACCCAACCGTGCAGTTTAGGGTCTGGCACCACTCGGTGCCCTCGAGTCCCAGCCACCCAAATAGGAAACGCAGGCCCGACAGGCCTCTGCGGACGTACCGCGGCCCACGCGTGCCCACCCGGCTCAGGCGCGCCAAGCCCAGCAGCTGCTGTTTCAGGCGCTGAATCTTTTCGAAAGCTCTCCAGCTGTCTCAGGAAGGTTCATCTGACCCCAGGCTGGCTGTGTCTTGGAAACCTACTCTAGTTTTATTATCAAAAAATGTAAGGAAGTTTTTTTTTTTCAAAGAGCTGCAAAATGCCCTCATAGATTTAATGAGAGCTGGGCCACCAACCACAGACTGCACCTTTGGAAAATCTGCCCTTCGTTGCAACTTTTAATTTCAACAGATTTCAAACTTTTTCAACTTTTATTTTCCAGGTCATGTAATCTGTGACTTTGACTGTCAAGCGAAAAACACTTTTAGTACCAGACCTTTGCTAGCCCTAAAGCTATAGATGACCCAGCCACTTTTAACCTGCTCTTATGGAGGCTGTGAAAGCTTGCTTTTTTTTTCTTGATAAATGAAAACTTTCATGCACTGATCACTATTCCACCCAAAGGCATACTGCATATCAGCAAACATAAGTCATTTTACAGAGAAACTTTTGCATATGGCTTGAAAGAAAGCCCAGCAAGAATTGACAATGATAGATGATCTCCCCAGTGACATTCAGGAATAATGCAGTTTCACATTTATATCAGCGAAAAACAAGCAATGGACATATTTAAATAATCATTAAAAATTAAATGCCTGACACAAGGCAGGTTTCAACCCTGTCCTGCTGTACATCTTCCGGAAATCTTTAATGGATATCCTTTGATGTCTTCTCATTTGCTTTGCTCATGAACAAAAGCTTTGTAATGGAGGTTCGAGTATATTTGTTATCAGCAAAAGGTTCTCTCAAGGGAAATTAAGTGAAAGGATATTTTTCTTGTCTTCATGTTTGATATTCAGAAGTAGTGGCGAGATAAAGTAGGCACAGGAGTCTTTCAAAAAACCGCTAGATAGCAATGGCAGCATTTCATAAGGATGTGAACCGTTCATCATCTGCTGCAAAGACTCCATTAATGTGGCCTGCTTTTAAATCCAGCGCTTCGCAAGGAATCCCATTTTCTACTGTTACTGTCACTTCACCTTTCTCTTCTAAATTTTCTCTCTCTGTTGACTCTTTATTCTTTCTAAAAACAAGAAAGAGAAAATCATCTTATTCTGTTGACCTGTAGCACTTCACCACGATTCCACAGACAGAAAACTGCACATTTAGTCAGGAGTTTATCGTAGGTTATGTTCTGAAAGGCATAATCTGGTGCACCTCTTTGCTGTTGTAAATACACCACAGAAGGTGGGAGGCCCACAGATTGGAAGCCCTGGTTTAGCAGTCTGAAGTCAGGATTGGGAACCAGAAAACCTAGAGTAAACATGTTGTAAGTATGTTATAAATATTACTTCACCCTCTTATTCTGTAAAATGACTGGAGGGTGCAGAAGGAAAAGCTGGTGCAAAACAAAAAAGGAAAAAATCTCTAAATCTGTTTTTGCTTTACGTCAGGAAGGACTGCACTAAACGTCTAATCTGACCCTGTTATGTAAGCCATAGATTTCACCCCATGATGTGGACAAATTAAAACATACTTTTTAGAAACTTTAGACTATAGCCTCCGAATGTGGAGACCTGAGTGCCCTCACACTCCTCGACGATCTTCTCCAGAAGTTAGGTACTCTTAATGCTGCAAATCTGCATTTTTAGTTCAAACTTCATTAACAGCCACCTTCCTACCCAGTATTGTATACTTTTGTTTTCTAGATCAAACAATTGCACAGCTTTCACTTATCCAGGCTTCAGTTCTCACCAAAAGCATATTAAAATAGTTGCTGAACAAAATTATCTAAAAATACAACCACGAGAAGATGTAATACAGAAATATCAGTCAACATGTCACGATGTTTCTTTAATTCCAGGTTTATTCTGACCTTGAGATCTACTAGTTCATAGTTGAAAAACCTGCTGTACTTTACAGCCTGCAGCATCAGCGGTTTCAGAGGATAAGAAACTCAAAGGTCAGCTACGCTGCTTCTTCTATTCCGCAACACGTACTGTAACAATCTGACGCAGGACAACCGTAACAACCTGACTCAGTATAACTGCTAATAACAGCAATATTAACAATAATAAAATTTCATTGGCCTTTGGGAGATTCTTGGCATTACAGACTCGCTAAAAATAAACATGAGGGGGTAGCAGTGGAAACCTCTGACCTCTGGCTGCTGTATCTGCTCTTACAGCGATAAAAGGAGTGTTCTCCAATACAAAAACTGTGGGGGCAGAACATAAAAGGAGATACTAAGAAGCAGGTTCAAAAGAAATGAGAGGAGTAGATGTGTGGAACTTGTTGCCGCAGGAATTCAGAGAAGCTAAAAACTTCTGTGAGCCCAAGGGGAGACTCAACAAGTTCAGGGAAGAGAAAACATTGTGGGTTACCCAATACACAAAGACCAAATCCAGCTCAGTAAGGCCCCCAGCTGCAAATTAGGTAGATGCTGGGACAGTAGTAGAGGGAATCGCTGTGTGTGTGCTTACTCTTTTTTCACTCTTCCCAAGGCAAATGTTTATGGCCTCTGCTGCAGATGGGATTTTGAGGGGTAGGGGCAGACTTCGGTCTAGTTCAGCATAGCCAGCAGAGGATGGTCCTGCCCTGGGTGTGTGCCAAATCTGTTATCGGAGAAGGAGGTGTCCTATTGCTGCCATGACAGGAGAACAAACATAAGGCTGGGAGACTGGGTGTCTGATCCAGCCCACTGCAGAGTCAAGGCCTACAATCGCATGGAGCTCTTCAAGCCGCAGGCAGCTGCAGCTTGGAATTTTACATGTTGGCAGGGATGCACAGTGAAGGCCTAATTAAGAAAATCTTTCGGTTCAGAAAATGACACATAAGTCTAACTCATTACTGAAACTCCCTTATAGGCCAGTCACGTGCTCCCTTGCCACTCTGAGTACGAATGGCCTGACGCACATGCTTTTGGGCTTCTCTGAACCAAGGTATTTAACTTGTACTTTAAAGGCCTATAAAGACAAAACGCCAGATTTATGAGAAGTCAACACCGTCCTTGGGGCCAGATTTCCAACACAGCTTACTAGGCAACAGGGCTGCCATTATGTCAGCTCTGGACAGGTTTCCAGGAAAACTCATTACTGGACACGCTGAAGTCTTTGACAACCTGGTCACATACTTTGGTGGCTGAAAAAAAGATGAGCACTTTCAGAATTCTCTTCTCTTCTCTGATGTCTGGCTCTTCTTTCGAGAAGCCAAATAGCCCAGACCAGCGCTTTTACCTCTCCAGTCTTTGCAGCAGTAGATGGAGGAAATATATGCTTGGTTTTTTACCCTCTCTCTCCCTCCCTCACCCCTGCCTGCAGATGCCATTGATGTGAAAGGAGGGTTAGAGTTCAATCATGGATTAATCTGCTCTGAGGAAAGGTTATACGTAAAGGCAGAGAGAGAAGTGACAAGGAGCATAACAACTACAAGGACAACAAGAGCATGAGACACAGAGGATGCCAAGTGACCGTAGGCAGGCAGCAACAAACCGTATTACTGGTAGCATGACAAGAAGAGCATGTAGTTTGCATCATATTGAGGGGAACTGCTCAAACTTATCTGAGTTATTTTGAAAACAGAGGGGGGACATGCTGTCTTTCAGCATGATATGAAGCACAAATGATTATTTTAGCTAGAAAAATCATAGCAATTTAGCACAATTTATTTATATTACACTTACTTAAAACGTTCAAAGACCCACTTTAAGTTAGGCACTACATAAACACACAGCCATGATACTACACAGAGGGCAGGTATGGGCTTCAGGTAGCAACATTATTCTGCAGTTTTACAGAAGGGTTGCCTAGGTTCACGGGATGAAATAATATACCCATACTACCTCAAAGGTTGTGACAGAGCTTAAACTATCCACAGATCCCAAGTACCTGCCCAGACTCCCCAACAGAACCTCTCATCTATTGTTTGTGGAATTTTGTTTTTTGAAAATGGAAAGGGGTTGTTTTTGCAAATTCATGCAACTATTCTCAATGCAAAATATAACTGAAGGGATTCTGACTACACTACTAAGGGTTCTCTATGAGAAGCACTTATCCTTCACAATGTGTTGTTTTTCTGAGATCTTTTGATGTTGTTCTTCAAGGTGATAAGGAGGTAGAAAGGAAAAGTCTCTGCAACGCACCACTATATGGGGATGCAGTCCACCATACAGTCAGTAATTCTAACATTATCTAGTTGTCAGCAGAAGTTTACCCTTTTTCAGTTCTTCTGCTGTTCCTGTATGACTCTGTTGCTGAAATCATAATTTTGTGCCAACCTAACCTCCATGGCAACCTAAAGCATGGCAGCAGCTGCACTTCCATGGCAGAATCTCAGCTCAGCTGAGCAGCTTCCATTCCTTATGCCCAACTCTGAGCCAACAGAGATGGCAGGACTAAAACTTCACCTACTCTCTGTCTTGCTCCAACATGCTCACACCAGGGAAGCATGAATAGCCTTCTCTTTTTCACCAGTGCCACCACAGGGAAGAAACTGAGAGGAAAAGAGAGTATCTCTCTCCCACCCTACTGCCAAACAGCAAACACCTAGGCTCATGGGGAGACCTGGTCATGAACCTGTGAAGTGCTCCGTACTTCGGACTCATCAGGTCATGAATGGTAGGAGAGACCATGCACCGTTCCATTGAGCAGGCCCTCTTCAGCCATATATTAATCATTATTGTGTCCTCTACTCAGGCTTCTCAAACTGCAGCAGCTGATTTTTTCTAGCCCTGCCAGCTTTTGACACTACTGCCCTGGAAGGGGTGCAGTCACTGCCAGCCTTCTCCCTCTTGGTAGCTATTTGGGTAGTCTGTGAGAGGCGGCTCCTCTGTGGCACGCTAAACCTTGAGAAGAACGACAGGCAATGTCTTTGTAAAGCTATCATCTCTAGTTAGGTGGCCTCCAGGATCATATTCTTGTACTCCCTACTTCCTCATTACATCCCAGCATTACTAAGGCATCTATACTTCATAGTTAAAAAATTTAACTCCTTTCCTCGGAAAAGGACACATGGGTTATCTCTACCTATGGACGGAGGGGGGCACAGCTATAATTTCTCTGAGGCTGATCTGAAAAGCAAAGCCAGCCCAGCTGACTTAACTTGCCAGTATTCAGTTAAACCAGAAGGAAAGCTAAGCCGCTTACTTCTTGCGTTGCTGAATCCCTGCAACAACAAGGAAAACAATTCCAGCCACAATGAGACAAAGAACAACACCAAATACGATAAGCCAAACAGGCGTGGAGGGTTCAACTGGAGGTGATAAGGTTGAGGTTATCTTCAGGAACTGCAGTGTTTTGTCACTCAGTAGGAAGGCACTGTTGATTCTGTTCCGGTTCATCCTTCATAAAAACAAAAAGAACATTACAACTCTTTATAAAAGTATTCCATAAGTTAAAAAGATAGAAGAAAAAAAGAAAAGGAAATTTCATGTATGTGCTGCAAGTCTGGCAGGGATGAATTTGATCCAGCATGATATTGGTAGGATTACACAGACCTTCATTTTAACATAGACCTTGTCAGTAATCCATAGACACCCACACACTTACAAGGTTTTGAACACCAGACTTTCATATGTATTTATCTGAAAAACTGGGAAATATAGATGAGACCTGAAGTACCGTATTATTATTTATTTCTGGTTTGGACCATGTGCTGAAGACATTGCACGTTGTAATCTGTAAGGGTGGCTCTGTTGTCTTGCTCATGCAGCATTCGAGATTAGCATGGGAGTGGCAGACACTCCCTGCAATGCTCCGAGGATTTATCAGTGCCCCTTGGCTCCTCAGACTGAACCATCCTGCATGCACAGGATGGCCAGTACATCTGCTCTTGCTGCTGTAGATTTTCTTAGGTCCATGAGGCACAGAATACAATTCGGTCCAGAAGAATCCACCCCTATTGCCAACATGCCCTTCTGCCCTGCAGGATGCAGCTAAAGGGATTTGTACTTCGCACATTTTTTCCATTATGAGAAACTATAAACCCAAGAAATACACTTTTTCACATGAGTAGTACAACTGCTTCCCTTTAACGGATATCTGCACCCACATTCACTACTTCTAAGCATTTGCTGGCATTTCTGGATCTGAATCTAAGCAGCCTTAAGAGGCTTTAGCAGTGTCTTTCATTAGCTTTTTCAAAATGTTAGAAGTTTTTGAGAAAATATATTACATATATTGGTCCTGAGAGATTCTTTTTGATTGCAGTTGTGTGATCTACAGCAGCTTTTTCTTGTATACAATTAATTTTATTTACCATAGACCAAGTATTTCCTAAGAACAGATATATGGCAAATACAAGTAAGATTTTGCAAATTTCTTTTCTTGGAAACCGTAACGTTTGACTGTCCCTTAAACAGGACGTTCTTAGCCTTAATGGAAAGCTAGCATTCCTGGAGAGGACTGAAAGCCATGACATATTATAAGACTCATTATATGATAAGCCAGCTTTGATTTAGAAAAGATTTTCATCCTTATTGATATGAAAGGATGATTGTGAACAGCTAAAATAAGCATTGCTCACCCTCATCTAATGGCTGGAGTTACAGAATTATGTGTTGAAACACATGCAGGCAACTACAGGTGCACTTCATGTTTGTATATGCATAAATATATCTTGTGTATATTTATGCAAGATCTTGGGTCTCATACATAGCTGTGAGAAGGTTTACCTTCCTCTTTATTCTTACTTTGAAGAGAATCTCATACAATAAAATTCTGGTCCATGGGTAGTTTTTTATGTGCTACTGTAGTATGAAGAATTAGAATAATGGTTTAATATGGAAGCCTGCAATCAGGAGCAACTGAATAAAAAGTATTGTAGTTTTATAGGCCATTTTATTTCTTGTTTCTAAGTTAGGTAGGAATTAAAACTTTTCATAAACAGCATATTCTTTATTGGGTGACAGACAACAGTTAAAAAACAAACATACTATAATAGCATCCAATTTCTGTGGCAAACAGGGCACATAAAAGACTTAAATAAATCAGCTTATGCTACTGAACGTATCAAAGAATAACAGAAATGCAAAAACCCTGCATTCCAGCATTCTTACAGAGAGCTTCAGTGAATAAATAATCTGCTTCCTCCACTAATGCTATGAAGCTATTGTTTGGTGTCTCTGTAGGAAATAGTTTAATCTGCTCATAAGCTTAAGTTAATCTTTCCAAAAGAACGCATACTCATTCATCAGGAATTAGGCATTACACCTCCATAGAGATAACATGAATTTTCAAGACAAAGTACGGAATGCCTGAAAACAAAGAGGTCTGTTTTCCACTCCGTGCTTGAGAAATGTATGTGAGTTATGCTGCTTGTGGGAGTCATCCCTATAAACCCCTTATGCAGGTTTGGTCGACCACTGAAGTCAGATTACCCACTTTTTTCTTTTTCCCTCTTCGGCTCCACAATGTTGCTTTTACTGGCTACAGAATGCAATATTTAGTAGAAAGCAAACTGATTTGTACCGCATGGTACTTTGCACAAGCAGTGCTCGGCTACAATATTGACTGGCATTCTAGAAAGGGCTGGTATGAAAAGAATGTGAGTATAAGATTGTTTAAGCCAAGCTGGCACACAGCCAGCTCTGCTCATGAAGAGTTCACACGAGCTCTTCTCATGTGAAAGCTGACTTCTAAATTAAGTCAGATGACCTGTACTTGAGAAGCACCGAAAGGGAGCCTATGGTCACTAGTCCAGGTGTCCATGTGCATGTGGCACACAATGAAAGTTAAACGATATAAATCCCACCCAGAAAATGTGCAATTCCGTCACCTGAGGGAGAAGGCTCTCTCACTGGGAAATGCGGCAGCTGGATGAGAGCAGTGTATGTGCCACACACTGGACAGCAAATTACAAGTAAGGCTCTGGAAAGGGACTGGATTTCTTCTGAGGCTCCAGCATTAAGAGAGACTCCTACCGAAGTTATATTCCCAAGGCTCACATGCTTTGCATTCTGTGGGACTGTTAAAATCCTCTAATCTCACATGCATGAAAGAGTACTGACCCCTTGGTGTTTTAACTACTTGGATTAGTCCACCCTTAAAGAGGCAAAGTGCTCATTCGTACCAGACCCAGAGACAGAAAGCATCCTCAGTCAGCAAGGAAGAAAAGGCTGCAGAAGCAGTGACTGTACCTGATGGCTGCCTCTACCACACTTCCAGGAACAGTTGTCACATTTGGGGAAGAATCTGTGACCACAAACCAAAATGACACCCGATCCGTCACATTGCAAAGCAGCACATCGGAAATTCTGCAGATAGTTAAACCAATAATCATCATTAGACAAGCATGGAAGGAATTATTGACATATTTTAGATTTTCTTAATATAATGCTTTCATCTAAAGGGGGGAAAATTCTTACTTTTAAAAAAGTTAACAGTCAATGCTCAAGGAAGAAATATCACTCACAGAATTTCCCATTTCCCAGTATAATAAAAAAAATTAAGCTTATTGAGACCAAACTTGAGTCTTCAAATGAATTTCTGAAGCTATTACAAACTTGCATGGTCTTGGACATACATTTAGCGTAATCAAATGGAAAAATAAATATTTGCATCTTAATCATCAGGGCTGTGACAAAGGCCATATAATGGGGCAAATGCATTGGGGAATTAAGAATTTTGGTTTTGACAGCTAATACCACAGGGACCAGGCATAAGGGATTCCTCACATGATTTTCAAGTGGGTGCAGTCCTTCTACGGGATACATTTGTTGGACAGAAGAGCAATGAAATTTATATTATTCTTTTTGACATCTTTGTTCACAGAGTCAGGCACAGAGTGGAGGCAACAGGCTAAATTTAGACATTCTACTGGCACTGGCCTATGCCCTTTAGCTTATGCTATGACAAATATTTATCTTAACTGTTTTAAAAGAAGATAGCTCAGCTTTATGTGAAGTTAATAGTGGAAGGGCACAGGCACACAGCTTCTTGTGGCATACTATGTAAAAAGTGTGTGAAATGTCTTTTAAATGCCTTTTTTCAGATTCTTACAAATTTGTTTTCTACCACTAGTACTAGTGAATGGTGGAACTATCATTAGAAAAACCTCATGGAATGACATAATCATGAGTATTTAAACTAAAGAAGTGAAGGCTAATACATTAGTATCATAATAGTGACTGAGGACAGATGCTGCCCCTATGTTCTTCTATCTGTTCCTAGTTTATTCACACAACTAAGAAACAAGCCAGCCAAACTTGTGTAATATACAGGAATTGTATAACGTGGCATTTATTACAGCATGGAAAGGAACATAGTATGTATCATAAAAGGACAGCCAAAGCATTTATGAATTCAATGACAGACAGGTAGAGAGATAAAAATGGAAAAAAACCTTAGTTCTATATCATTAATAAATAACCCAAAGAATTTGGCTCAGGATTCAGATTTACTGGCCATGTCCAAGCAGCAAGCAGATATTCTGAAAGTCCAGGCCAAGAATTAGGATCACTTTTATTTCCAGAGAGCAGCTTGGCTCACCTTTGCACAAGGTCTACCTGGCCATAAGCACAACACAGCCACCCTGTCTTGACAGACTCTCCTTGGGATCAGTCTCCGGTATCTGGAGAAGGTTCTGGAGAAGGAAACCCTGCAGTGTGGCAGCGAAGAAGGATGCAGCCCCTCTTTTAATTATCTGTAGTGATGTTTGCAATGCCCATTACTAACTACTGTAATTGGTTTTAAGGTTTGGTCTGTCCATCATCAAAACGCAAGTTTTCACATTTCCTTTCCAGCCTGTGCTCTTCCTCAGGGTGACAAATCCCCAGCTGCAAGCAATCTCCCCTGCCACAGACCTCTGTTTTGTAGTGCCATCTGCTGGCTAATTACAAATATAATTAAATGACCTCTGCAGTGGCCTGAGGAGCAGGAAGCATGAGGTAGGAAGGAATAGAAGGGAGACAAAATCACCCATGAATGTGTAGTCTCCATCCAGAAACGAGCGAGTTTGCTTTTAAGGCAGGATAGGCATTGGCTTGACCACAGTAGTTCATTATGGATATTTTCCAGAAATATTTTACCTATTGCTGAATGGTTTTTGGTGGCGTTTCGGGCACCTTGGGTAGTGCAATCTTTCGTCTTACAGAGAAGGTATATATTCCATACCAACACACAATAAAATGGAAAGCAATGATTTTGCAGAGCTGAAATACCCACTTTTACCTCTCTGAAACAATGTCAATTTTGCAAATACAGAGAATTTTTATGGATAAAAGAGGAAAACCATCCTCTGGAATTTGAAAAGGTGTTCACACCAGTTTGCTGGCAACAGTCAGAAGATGAAAGCAGATTTATTCCTCCCAAAACAAAAGCAAAGCACAAAATTTACAGGAGGGGGAAAAAAAGATTCTGCTTTTGGCTGGTGGCTGACAAACTCTTGCTGACTGCACAGAATATCTAAAATTCTATCTGCAGAGGAAGCTTTCCATCCAGAGAATTTATAACAGTAGCACCTAAAGCTTCATGTTACTGCAGCACTTAAAGCTGGAATTTCTGTGGTGCAATCAAAAACTGGTCAAGGTAGGAAATCTGGGTTCATGGTGCCCTACAGATCTTCTTGAAATGGGGTGAGTAAGGAAAGTTTGATCCCCAAAGAGAAAGAAATTTGGTAGATAAACACTAGCAAAACACCTTGACTGCATCATTCTCATTCAGAGACTCAGAGACCCTTCAACCTGGGGTCTTCCCTACAGCTCCAAGGCTTTCAGCATGAGACAGGGGAGCCAGTCATCATCAGGGGCAGCACATCTCTCTCTCTAGAACAAACAGTATTGAATCAATTCAGCAGCAAGTCTTACACTAGGATACCTAAACTTTGCCTCCTTTCTGCTCCCTATTGTGTCTAAAATCCTTGCTCAATTATAAGCCTCCAAAACCTGGCCTCACTGCCACCACTTTTTCATCAGTGGAATCTGAATACTGTAAATCCTTCCAGGCTCCAAAGAGAATAATACCACTCACAAGAAGTTCAAAGGGGATTGAGTAAACACCAAAACAGACTGGTTCAACAAGCACCAACGTGGCAATTTCTTTGCAGCAGTTACACCTTTTTTTTTCCCGTGCTATTTGCACACAGGTTTGATTCACAGCATGCAGAAGCATTATAAAACTATGCTTTTACACTGTTTAGATTTGGGAAACCTGACTTCTCCATGCACCATGCTAATTAAGTGTATTTGTAAACATATATGTGGACATCTTTTTATTTCCTTAGCAGGTGATATACTTTTGTCATGGGGATTACAGGAGACTGTTACCATCGAAATGACAAGATCCTCGTTCTACCTTATGGCACCATGGCAAAAGTCCAAAATTGTATTTCCTTTAATATATACAAGTGAACACCAGTGAGTAGAGTGCAGGAAACCCTGATGGTTCCTTGGCCTGAAACACCATCATTGTTCCTTATGGAGATTTAAAGGATTGTTTAGGAGTAAAAAAGAGCTGCCAGAGACTCAAAGGGAGCTGGGTGCCCACAGTGGGCATTAGCTTGTGGGAGAACCATAGTCCCCAAGTCCCAAGCACCTATCTCCAGCTCTCCCAAAAGCATCAGGCCTCTTCCAAATCACTAGTGTGCCGGTGCTCCTGCAAAGGAACATTATTTTCTTCCTTTTTGTGAACAGCAGCCATGGGGTTACCTTGACATAACAGCTTTAACTCTAGAAGCTTATTTTGTTGTTCTTAATGGTCACAATATTTTTAGTATCAAAATAGCCTGTCTTAGGAAGATGGATAATGTTGATGAACTTTTCCTGGTCACTTCATGAGGAAAACTGCAGCTTTTTTTATCTACAAATGGGGTGGGGGAGATGTACCAAAAGTAGATTCTGTTACTTGAATGAAAGTAAATGTGATTACATTCTTTCTGCTCTAAAGATTAACTAGTCTCAGGCCCAAAAGAGATGCATATTATTTGAAATGAGTGACAGATTAGAGAAACCAGAGTTACTAACACAGACTACAGACAACCATCTTTTAACACTGAGAGATCAAAGGTTGGCTTACGTAGTTCATGAATATATGTATTGAGAATGAATTGAAAAGCATTATATATAGCAGGAAATAAAGTGGGTTTATTTCTCTTCTGAAAAAGAAGTATTTATTTTATCTGTATTAAAAATTACTGAGTAATGTGATGGAATGTGTCTTTCTTTCATTTCACACAAACTTGAAAATTTGACAAGCCTTTCAAACATTAAACACAGCTCCATGATTTATTAAATTTTAGTTTGGAAATTAACTTTAGAGAACTCGAGATGTAATGTGCAATACTGTCCATTCTGTGTTGGGTCACTCAGTTGTTACACAAGGGCAACAACAGCATCAACTGCTGTTTCCAGCAGCACATTCAAATGCTTGTCATTACAGGCTGGCTTTTATGCAGCTTCAGAAGCCTAACAAAAGGTGACTTTGAATCTCAAAAATGATGGGACAGACTGCGACAATGGTTATGATGATCCACCAGACAAATTATTTTGGGGTCTGATCCAGCTTGCTGAAGTTAATGGCATTTGGTCTCATGTGGGACTTAGTGGTGGCTGTGAGTTACTGCAGGGCTGTGGGTGTGTTAGAAATTAATGGGATGTTAAAGGCAAGGTATGTCACATCCTGGCTATGGCCCTGTGCAGAATTTATACCCTGGCAGAACCAGTATTTGGTTATGTAAAATACTGGTGAATTTTTCATGAGTCTTTATTTCTATAAAAATCTTTAATTAACCAGATGCGAAATTTGGGTGAATTTAGATGCTACCAGAATGCAGTCACAAGCAATTTGTTTGTTCTTTTATGACAGAATAATTGATCATTGATCTTTTACAGCTCCCAGAGAAAATCTGTCGGCATATATCTGTAAAAGCTCCTGTAGCGTAGTGTAATTCACTTGCCGCAAGCTCCTGCTTCTGCCTCCCTCTCCACCACACTGCAAGCCCCGGCCACGACTCTTGCCAGCTATGCAAGAGTAACGTTCCTGCGAGCAGGGCATGCTGCTGTACCCTCTGGGATGAGGAGTGCTCCCACACCTCCAAACCCACTCCAGAGGGGATGGAGGTGGACTGCACTCCTTCCTCTACACCCCTCCAGCTGCCTGGAGTGCAGGCAGTGCATTATTTCCAGGACTTCTAGCAGGATGGAGGCTTTCATAGCTTTCCTGCTCCCATTACCAGGCAGGTTATTTGGGGTGTATTGGGAGGTTCATCTAGCTCTCCGTCACTGAACGGGAACTCTGAGGTCCCTTGGGATTTGGGAGAGATCTATGGATAGGAAACTCCTCAGCCTTTTGCCTAATGAGTTGTACCAGATCTCAGAGCTGCACAGCTGTCCTTCAGTTGACATGCTGTCTACACATGACCCCAAAGGTATCCAGAAGTCCTAGAAGAGTGATCAGTTATACCTCCAAGGTACACCCCAAAAAGTTATACCCCATGAGGAATTCCTATACCATCTTAAAAAGAGGTAAAATGCCCACACCTAGCTGTTTCCAAGTATTATACTGACTTCTCCTTTGACAAACATAGTAGCAGGAAATTATTGATGTGTGCAACCCCACATCCAAATTGGAGTAACACTGACATTATCATATTTGTCCATAGGACAAACCGTCTTGGTAAGGAACTGATTTAAGTGAGCATAAATTCTGTGATTTCCCAGAGTCAATAGAGGTAACTTCCATTAAAACTTTAACTCCTTTCATACTGGCTTGATTTTTTTCCCGTTCCTGCACCAAGCTTTCCAGTATTAGTTGAGTCTGCAAAGACCCATGGTGCTTGAAGAGGAAAAAGATCACTGGCTTCTGGCACAGGTTTTTTGCTGTGTGAAAGCACCGTGACTTTGAAGGAAGACAATAATTTTAAAAAAGGACCTGGGACTAAAATAAGTATACAAAAGCAGATCTTTATGGCTCAGATACTGGATGAAAACATTGCTAATTTGAAAACCTGAGAAAAAGCCCTGCATAATCACCTTTAATTAGTTTTTATCTTGAACTCATTTTTTTAACTGTCATTTTAATTGGGTGCAGTAGCATACTTGGCTGGTTTTGTTAAGCTTGGTGTAATGGCTGTCTTGCTCAAAGGAGACAACTTCTGAGGAATGAAAATGAAACAGCAAGGAACCAAACACTACTGTTACATGGAGGGGGAAATCACCTTCTATTTAAGAGAAAGTATAGCAGCCACAATAATCATCATGTGACTAAAGTTAACTAGTATCTTTGCAAATGTGGAATATGCTTCATTCGATGCAATGACAGCCTGAAATAGTTTTTTTTAAAGTAAATTGAGAACCTTATCCTCATTAGCCTACCAGAACCATAAATCTTTCCTTTAAGACTGAAAAACAATGAAAAAATAATAGGCCTATAGAAATACACTTACAAGGTTTCTCATTTAAGAAAGATACGAACATACTGAAAACACAGCTTGCTAAATGGTCTGTCTAATCTGGTATCTAATTTCATAAGTAAGTAGCAAGGATCAGAAGTCTGAGAAGAATATTCAATACCTCAGGGTAGATTTAATCCCAAAACCAATTAAAGGCTGATTTATGTCTGAACTGCAATGTCTGAAACTTCTGGATGCTAGGTAACTCAACCACTGCAATATTACAGATAGATACCCCAGAAGAACACAGCACTAACACAGCTATCTACCTTCCAGTTCTCTGAGACAGCTCATCTTCAGCACACCGCTGAAGCTGTGCTCTAAGAAAACGTGCACCAAAGCTGCTTATTCAAGGTTCTGTACAGCATTTCTTGTCCTTGCTAATGTGCCCCTTCACCTCCTCCCAGTATAGTCTCCAGAAGGTAGGATGTCTTATTGCCACATTCTGCTAGAGTGAATTGGCACAATCCCACTGAGATCCACAGCCGTGTCACTTCACGTCAACAGGGATACTGGTCCAAAAATTGAACATTGCTTAAGACAGAGAGAGCGTGATGTTTAACATATATTGGGGTGTCAAAGAAATATACTGGAATGGTCTGGTTTTAGAAGCTGTATATAATGATTTCAGCAGTTCAATACAGCAGAGAATGGGCGGCTACACGCGGCATTGTTAATATGTATAAGGCAAATCAGGGTAGATGCTTACTGAGTTGTGCTCTTGCTGGAATATCTTCTCATTGCAAAAGCCACCATCGCTTTGAAGAGGTACTCTTCATTAGCATCCCAGGCATACTGTAAAGGAAGATGGAAAATTATCAGTTTCAGCACCAGTGCTGGCAGTACAGACAGGAAAAAGAGTCACTGAACTTGAAATGCTATATTGATCAAGAAAATGAATAAATTCTCTGGTTGTGCTATGAAAATAAATTCCTACCCATTATTTAGTGTGCACAGAGGACTTTTTATAATGGCTGTTGTAAAGCGCAATACAGAGTGCAAAGAATGCTTAAAAAAACAAATTAATTGAATGTTTCCAAAGGCTGACCAAACTGGAGATTTAAAGTTTCATGTACCAAAGACTAGGCACATTACTAGAATTCTCCCCACAGAGCTGCACCCATCGCCTTGCCTCTTTTGCTGGATAAACCGTGTTAAAGCAGAAGGTTTAAATCCACTCTCAAAGACCATTTGGCTCTGCCCAAAAATAAAAAAACCCTAATGTTGAAGGTAGTCTCTGGGTGTTGGATGTCAGGACACCAGGAAATAAAATGAGATTATGGCCTTATTGCTGCACACCATCCTTGCAACAAGAAGACGGATTCAACTATAGTACAAATTACTACATCACACATGAGATAAAAGAAAGAAAATAGCACCCTTACTACTTCAATAAAAAGTAAAATACAGGCTCCAAAACCTGCTCTCTGTTGTCTTGATGAAAAATCATGCTTCTGTAATTTCAGTTTTCTGAGATAGCTTCACTATGTTCCCCTGGACTTTCATTCACATATGTAATTCTAATGACCGGTAAGAACTGCACCTATTACATTTTCATAACAAGAGCCATGACTGAGGCATACTGATTTGAATTTCCCCTTTCAGCAGATTACAAAGATTAATAGTTTATTGGAATGATGTTAATGGAGGTTAGAGGTAGCTTTCTTCAGTCAATCAAAACACAAATCTAATCTTTAACTCCCAGCATTAAAAAAATCTGCACTGTAATCATCCAAACCAGACACCCAATGGCATGGATACTTAACCCTGTTGACAACTTTGACCTACTTTTTCACAGGCCTTCATAACAGATTCAAAAACCAGCAATGTACATCAAAAAGCAGTAGACTAAACAGCACCGAAAATGCAAAATCTTAATTCCAGTTTTTAAATTCTGATTTTGGATGCATGGAGCTGCAACCTCTCTGCAAAAAGAAGGAATCCAAATTCCAGGCATCAGCCCTCATTCGCTCTGACATCCTGTGGACTGGGAACCTAAACAGGGAAGGAAGCAGTCATTTAAAGGGCAGAAAGTCATACTGATCATATTTATCATCCCTTGACAAATGATGAGCTGTGAAATGGGCTCGCTAAGATGCAGTAGGACAGGGACAACAAAGCGGAGCAACAGCCAACTTGAGTAGCATTACAATCCAGATGCAAGGCTGAGAACCTGGGTTCTGACTCACCACTCTTGCTTTGTGAATGAAGGGAGGTGTAAGCATACTGTGGTAATGCATGCCAGTCTGGGAACTTAAATTGGGAAAAAAAAAAAAAATACACTCTTTGAAAAGAAATTATAAAAGCTTGTATTTTGATCCTGCTGTGCTGATGAAACCGTGACAGTAATGACAGCAACTAGTACTAAAAGAAAAAGAGATAATGTAATAGAGAAATTAATATAGATGAGAGCCATAAAACTGTTTATCGTAATTTTAAAGACATCTGTATTTAAACCACGGAGCACAATTTGCAGCACTAAAAGGGAAGACCTTCCTTTTTTCTGTGTGCGGTACTACTGACTGAATCCTTATATGCCATCTGCTGTCTTTGAGAACAGGTCCAAAAGGACAGAAAAAAATCATTTGTTATCCAGTGGATTAAACCAGCTGTAGAGATAATTTAATCAGTTGTCCTGAAAATGGATAAGGATGAAGAACATTCCATTTCATCCTTACATGGACACAAATGCAATGCAACACTACCAAGTATATGTACTTGATATGTTTATGTTTAGTGTAGTACATGTATATACGCACAATTCGTCACTATCAAGTATTCAGTTTTCATAAATAATGCAGTAGCCTAGAGCTTCTTTAAGTCAGAGTAACAAAAAGGGTATCTCAAAACGGGAAAAATAATTTGTAGTGAGGAACTCCAGCCCCAGCTGAAAGAGTAAGCACTTTAAAAAGACAGAATAAACAGAAAGCTGCAAGAAATGGGGGAGGAGACCAGCACACAAAGCTCAGCAGAAATCAGGAGTCTGCTTGAGGAGAAGATGCTGCAGATAACATTCTGGGCAGAAGGGCAAGAAGCCCCAGGAAAATGGTGATCAGATGGGAGGCAGAGGAAATGGAGATGGCTGTGGGCTCCACATGGCCAAGAACCTCTGTACATGACTGCATGCAGGAATATGCAGGGGGGAGGCAACACGGTGAGGAGGAAAAGTATGGCAAGAATACCTTTAAGGTAATACACTGTATGAACTCAGGACAAGTGGGCACAAATTGCCAGAAGCCAATTTCTAATCATCAGCTTTCTCCAGTCAGAGGGACAGGTGCAAAGAAACCCAAATTGTTCTACTCTGGGGCTCTATTATTTTCATCTTTATCCTCCAATTGCAAAGGCCTGGACTGCAGCTGATGACTGAGGATGTTGCTTCTGTTCTTATGTTCCTATGAAGTGCAGCTATTGATGCACATTTTATGCTGCTATAGAGGAAATGTGTTAAATACCATTTGCCACCACACACTATAAACTGAAGATAACTCTGTTATCAATGAAACATTACATGACGGTATCAGAACTATTAATGTCTACCGTCTTTGCTCTACAAAGGAGCAAACACAAAGACCTCGACTCAGTTGCACTTGCCATCCTTTCTATGGTAAGTAGGAGCAGAATTAGACACAGCTGACTCTGAAAGCCAGTCTTAAGTGCCTGTTAGTGAAAGAGGAGGTTGATGAGACAATGGTAAAAGATGATGAGTGTAGGTTGTTGATGGGGTGAAATGCTCTAGTAGTGCTCTAAGGAAGACAAAACTTAAGCTAGTAGAATGAGATTATAATATTACAAGAGTGCCCTGATGTCCTGGTTTCAGCTGGGATAGAGCTAATTTTCTTCCAGGTAGCTGGTACAGTGCTGTGTTTTGGGTTCAGCATGAGAAGAATGTTGATAACACATTCATGTTTTCAGTTGTTGCCAAGCAGCGTTCAGACTAAGTCAAGGATTTTTCAGCTTCTCGGGCCCAGTCAGCAAGAAGGCTGGAGGGGCACAAGAAGGTGGGAGGGGACACAGACAGGGCAGCTGACCCAAACTGGCCAAAGGGGTATTCCATACCGTGTGACGTCATGCCCAGTATATGAACTGGGGGGAGCTGACCTGGGGGGACCACTGCTCAGGAACTAACTGGGCTTTGGTCAGCAAGTGGTGAGCAATTGCATTGTGCATCACTTGTTTTGTATATTCCAGTCCTTTTTTTATTATTGTAATTTTATTATTGTTATTATTATCATTATTAGTTTCTTCCTTTCTGTTCTATTAAACTGTTTGTATCTCAACCCACAAGTTTTACTTTTTTTTTCCTGATTCTCTCCCCCATCCCACTGGGTCGGGGGGAGTGAGTGAGCGGCTGCGTGGTGCCTCATTGCCGGCTGGGGTTAAACCACGACACCTGAGCAACCTGATCTGATTTCAGTGACGACCTGGCTTTGAGCAGCAGGGGACTAGGGACCTTCCAAGGTCCCTTCCCTCCTGATTCTGTGTTTTAACTAGGCAGCCATCCAGACTGCAGTGTGGCTACAGACATACGAACACGCTTCTGGGTCCCGTTTGGTGGCAAGACACCAGGTGCACATCAGCCTTTCTCCCCTTCACCCTCTACCCTGAACACGAGCCAGAAGGGAGGTGCACTTTCAGCTTCACCCGGCTGCAGCCCCCGAGGTGCCAGCTCTTTGACTCTTACCGTTAAACTGAGTGGTGACACAGACTTCTCAGAGCTCATCACCTCGGCTCACTCCCTAGTTGTCTTTGGCCCTTTTGAATTAACTCTCTATCACTCTGCTAACTCCGTGAGTAGGAGCAACTACTGACTAGCAGCTATTCCAGAAGCCACTCATAAAGTTTACACCATCCTCGGAGAGACTCATAAATCACCTTCCTTCCATTTGGGCTTACAGACACCATGTTTCCTCCCGCTGGTTAGCAAACAATGTCTCTGTCAAGTACACCCATTGTTTGCAAATAAAATGATAACAGCTAAATACTTACTGTGTCTCAGCTGCTCTTTCCAGCGCCATTGTGATAAGAACTATACAAATAAACTAAATGGCACTCCCTGCCTCAAAGTACAGCCTACCTTGTGAACAAATTAAAAATGGTGTCCTGTCTCTATCAGCCTCACAAAAAGTGGATGGCATGCACTAAACCATGGGGAAAACTACACTAACCTATTTCCTATGCCCCTGAATGTACATTGGAGTAATCCTGCCAGTCCTAGAACAAAATGCCCACAGCATCAGGGTTTTCTGTTATCATCTAGCTTGAAGTGACTTGGAAATGAATGAAATGGAATTCAGTAGCAGAACATCATACAAAGACATTCTAAGCTGTCTGTGTCCTACTGTGATACAATGACAGCATCACTCTTTTCTTTGCTAAAATAAATAAATAAAAATCAAAACTGTCCCAAATTCTTCAATCAAAATCGATTTCAGTTTGATAGTACTTTCAGTTTTCAGTTTCAGACATTTGCTGAGAAGATTGCAACGGCTATGAAAAGGAACTACTACCTGTGCACTTAATAAATTGTTATTTGTGGGTAATTTCGCATGGCATCATACCACTTTCGGCATGTTATTGTTCTAAAATGCTGTTCTAGATTGCCCTATTCTTAGGGCTTTCACACGTTTTGTTATATAAAATAAACTACCATCCATCTACAAAAACCAATAGACTCCTCGGTTATTGCTTTTTTCTTGTAATATAAAGTGCCTTTAAGATTAATGATTTGCATCATACCCTTTTTGGATGAAAAATAAAAAATTCACAAATGATCAGACAAAACCCCCTTATTTTGCTATAGTTGGAGAAGTAAAAAGCACTAAGAAAGAGCATTACTGGAAACTGCAATTTTCACTCTTTGCTACTATTTTGAACCAAGATGAAATCAAAACATTAGCAGTTATCATCAAGAGGAGCTTCAATAATGTTTCTGACATATTTTCAGCTATAGGATTGCACTATTTTTAATAAATTTTTAAACAAACCAGGTTCACAGTACTGTTTAATTAAAGTCTCTCACCCAAGAGGATTGACTTCAATAAGAATTTCCACAGACAAGTACTTTAGCATGTATCTTGAATATTTCTTCCCAATTCATCTGGTTTATGAAGTTACCAGCGGAATTAGGTCCCTGCTAATGTTAGTTTAAATTACCTGATATTTCAGGGTAATTTTAGAGCGGCTTCTACTGTCATAGGGAGATTCTCACATCTCCAGTCTCTTATAACATGTAACCAACTGCTGTTTGTTTCCCAGGACTCCTAACACAGACACTAGACTTACAGTGGAGATGACTGTCCAAGACATTTCATATCTAATTTTATGTTGAGCCCTGTAACACGCTGCAGATTTGCTCTAAGCATTCAAAACTGCAAATGAAGTACTGGGTTCTGCCATATTTCATAGCGCTTTAGATCAGGAAGGACCATTCAGTCACCTAATGTCCCAATCTCTTATGTATCACAGACCCTTTTTCTCACACCAGTGCTTCTACATTAAGCCCAAGGACTTGCATTAAGCCAAAGCATTTCAGTCCTCATGAGACTAGCCTGTGCACCACAGGCAGAGAAGAGAGGGCACTTTCCGAAGCCCTACATTAGTAGGGAATTCATGAGATATGCTTGAATGATCTCTACAGATCATGCTTGTCTGAGAGCCTGACATAAAGTCCCATTTCATAAAGACCTAACAATCTTTTCCTGCTTCTCTTCCCAGACATGCTTGACTTTACAATTAGCACTGTCAAGCAGAAGTGCTTTTCCCAAAATACAGACTTAGATTTATGCAGCACCTCTCATGCATGAAGTGTAACACCTCTACTGTTTTTCCAGGGGAAAAAAAAAAATCTTTGACAGAAAATTATCTTCATGAAAAGGCGAGTTTTATAATTCTCTTAAAGGATGCCATTTTAAGGAGTATGCTAGTCAAACGTCAAGAAATGGATGCCTGGATCATGCCTTGAGCAACCTATTACAATTAACACTTCAGAACAAATTGCTTGTGCTGCCTTCAGAAATTTTACAGTATATATGACTTCTATTTTGGCAGATATTCAGTTAGAAAGAATATGTGAAGATACTTTACTTACTGCATTATCTCCCAAAGCTGTTTTGATACTAAGCCGTACTTTGAAAGCATTCTGTGCATCTGACACAAAGAGAAAAAAGCAAACATATATTGATAGTCAGCCAAAATAGGATTTTAAATCATTTACGTCTCTAATTATTTCACAAACAGCAGCTTCTAAATGTGTCTTAACAGATCACCTGGTTAGAAGTTACTAGCATGAAAAAATACACAGCCCTACAGAGTCTCAGTGAGATTTACCATGAACTCTTTAAGCGAGATCAACTTCTGTACTTAATTTGCAAACTCATAAAAGAAGTGAATGCTCAGCATTTCAATCTTCAAACTGGAGACTACCAGTTAAAATAAAAATCTGAGAAGCTGGCAGCTTTGTAGGCATAAACTCATAGCTACATTTACCTGGGGAAGGATGGGAATCGCCTCCAAAACTTACCTGGCTTGCAGAGCTCAGCATGAGCAATGGCAACTACAGTGAGAGTAAGCAGCAAAACCCGTAACATCCCGTCAGTGTGGAAAAGTTGAGGCAAAAAGAAGTGAGTCTCCCCTGTAAAGCACTCTTAAACTTTCTGTGACCCAGGATTAAAGCATCAGCAGCACAAGTGAGCAACCAAGTAAAAGGTTTAATAATTAACCCCCGTTATTTTAGCTAAAACAGGCACTAGAAACAACTGTCTTCTGTTAGCTATTTACTACCTTTCTCCGTAGTAAAAAAAGCCATAACAAGTTTTTCATTTTCCTTCTTCCTTTTTAGAATAATTCAAAACTTCACGCAGTGCTCCAGGCCAACTCTTCTCCCCCCGATGCCATGTCAGACAAGCACACGAGATGCCTGAAGGACATCGCACCAGAGCAGCTGGTGACCGTGGTGGTGGGATGCCGTGCCGTCACCCACAGCAGCCAAATCTGAAGTTTGGCTGCCAACAGATTCCAAAGGAAACTGCCACCCGCCCTCCTTGGGAAACTGGCTGGCCCCACAGAGGGCCCTTGAGGATAAAGGCAGACTGGGCACCCTTTTCAGCCCTCCAAAGGCATCGTGTGATGAACACAGAAGCCCTGGCCCCCAAAAAACAGGGCTCCGGATTTGCCCCTCATTTGCCTTTGAACTCACAGCACGTCTGAAGGGCCGGCCCGGTAGCCCCCGTGCCCCCCATCCCTGCCCCGGTCTCACTCCTGCATCCTGGCTCGGGAGCCTGTCTGAGCCTGGCAGAGCAAACGCCTCATTCCACACAAAAACACCCACATCCAAGGCGCTGCTTTGCACACAAAGAACAGTTACAAAGGTGGAGAAATACTTACTTGCTGCCGGAGGATCATTACAGTAGCAACCGGAATAAGAAGAGGTGCAATAAAAGGACTTCATAGGAAGCATGATGGATAAGGACATACTCTTGTTTTGTAGACATGACATACTGTGTATACATATAAGCATGCATATATTTTAATATATTTTAAAATATTTTAATATGCACTCTACACTATTAGTCAAATGTTTACCAAAACAAATAAATAAATGCAGAGAAGAAAGAATTCAGAAACTGAAATGTATTGCAAGTACTTGAACGGTCTTTGCAATCTGGGCAGCAAGATAGGATTATTTTATTCCACTCCGCTGCTGTACTCCCCCTGTAGCCACTCTGATTAATGGTTAGTTCCTAAATTGAAGATCACTTCAAAACTACTTTCAGTTGGTCCTTTAGTGCTGAAAAGTGCGTCTTGAGACTGGAAACCCAGCCCTTCACAAGAATGACTACCAGTGAGAAAATTTTACTTAACTGTGGATCTGAATTTCTGGAAAACGATAACCAGTATTTACTACATAAGAATACTTGGACTTTCAGGTAATGGAGAACTTACTGTTTCACTAATATAATCTTATTTTCAGAAGCCACTGTTAAAGGACTTGATATCCTGTCTTTAAAAGTCATTAAATCAAGTTGATTCCTGGGCATCTGTTAACTCTCACTAGGCAACCAGTTCTGAGTACAAAACCATTGGATACATTATCTGCTTAGACGTTCAATCTATGCCTATGAAAACAAAAAAAAGTGATGAACTCATTTCTAATGACAGCTTACATTAACACAGTGTATGTACATGCATCAGGAGAGTACTAAAAGATGTAAATGTATGAAAGCCTGTAAGTTTTCTGTAAAGTTTGTAATTTAAAAAATCTTAAAACAACGTGAATGTAATCAGTTTCATGCTAAATTTATGTGCGTTGCTTCAATAATGAGCATTTGAACTTTTTTGTACCTTTGGGGAAAAATACTGGAGAACTTGGGGACAGAGCAGAAAAGCCAAGCATCATTTCCCTGCTGCCAGAAGGCAAATGGAACCGAGTGCTGATACGTGGCATCACCACTTCTCCCCGCTGTAAACCACTGTAAATCAGTTCTTTCCTTCAGAATCACATGGAGCCGGTGTCAAAGTACATCAGAGGCACACGACGCCCAGCGGGAACAACCTTAGAGGACATGACTGGATTCCCTGATCAGGGCTGCTGACTTCCAGCCAGGATGGCTGATTTTCCACAATTTGTCTTGCTGGCAAGCAGCAAGACAAACGATCTTTTCCAGTGGAGAGGGGAGGAGGCCAGGAGAAGCAGCAGTGTGATAAACGCTCCAGCTCAGAGCTCACAGGGAGAGCATCATGCAGTTGCCGCATACGTGCACGGCAACTTGGATGCGTGTCAAATGCATCCGGCTGACTGCCCGTGTGCTTATCTGGCGCTATATGCACAGAGCACTGCACATAAGCAACCGATCGCTGCCCATCTATAAACCTTTTTCCAAAGCCAGGATGTTTTTTTAAACAAGCCAGGTGGACAAGCAAGCCTCGACCAGGTATTAGCAGAAAGCTAACTTTTCTTCAAATCAATGACATTTTTAAATACTGTCTTAAAAAGCATTGTAACTTTTCAGGTTACAAATGGAGTATAGCAGTATAATCTAAAAGGACAGACATTCTGCCACTTCATGTCCCTGTAATAAATCTACATGTGTAGATAACATTCTGCCCAGCCTCTTTTCTCCCATTTTGGCCGGATACATAGCGCTGTTTAAGCACGTCTGCATTTGTTTGCCACCAATTCATCAGTCAGGCATCAGTTTTCTTGAACAAATGAAAATCTACATGCACATACACAAGGTATGTTTTCAATTCAGTACTTTGTGAGGTATTAGATTTCTAAATAGTTCCTCTTTTGCAGTAATTTTGTTTTTCCAAACTACTGTTGAGCTACAGGTCATAGCCTTGCAGAATCTCACGCACAAACTGCATCCCAGAAATATCACTGAACTAGTGCAAAGAACTATTTCTCTTCTGGTACTAAATGAATTTGTCTGTCTGGTTGAAAATAACAGTATAATTTTTTTCAGTGCCTGTGACCTCCAGAAGTTCATGTATTATCTCTAGGTATATACTTAACAGTATACCACAATTTGGACTTCCAAACAAATCAAGAGAGGACTGAAATTTCAGGAAAGCATATGACCTGGTAAAACAAACAAACCCCTTCCATCTTCTCGATGCAATTAGCAATGTACGTTTCTGCTTCTTCCAATGTCTTTGAAATGGAAAATCCCAGGAAAGTAAAATATTGATAGCTATCGTATAAGTTAATTAACAGCTACGGCCAAACTTAACCTCAGTTTTCAAATTTGACAAATTAACAGTTCTAAACTCCGAGGAAGTTAATCTTTAGTCTTAAGTAGTCGTGTCCAACTCTCATGAGGGAAGAGTCAATGTGCTACTCTCGGCATTAGTCACTCATGGAAATGTACCTGGAGAACTGCAGATCTAATTGTACACAGTGCTTTGCAGTTCCCTGGGTGCAATGGAAACGACAAACGCTGCACGTCTTTTGCAGACTTCAGAGGCTGATGAGATTAGGATCTAAGTGAATGTCAGTATCATCCCACGGACAAGGGGGGCTGATACAGGTCCAGCCCAAGTCTCATTAAATGTGAGGTTTCCCAGTAACTTTTGGGGGAACAGGGTGTTGAATGAGGGCCGCCACCACTGTCAGCACTGTAACAATGCAAAAGTGACCTACAGAGTGACAGAGTTTATCAGTGCTCACAGAAGTAGACAGTGTGTGAGAAATCGTTTATCCCTCGAGACAGCAGTGTAGCCATTAGGCCGCAGGTGGGGGAAGGATGGGCTCTCTGGCGTTCGCATAAATTGCCTTGAAACGTGCAGTTTGGAGTGGAAAGCGCCAAGGATCGCCCACAGCGGGGCCAGCACTGAGAACGAACAAACAGAAACCGCCCGCGCCGAGGGGACAGTGAAGGGCGGCGCTGCCGCTGCCACTTCCAAGTTTATAGTACAATCTACAGCCCCGAAGTGTCCACGAAAACTGACTGCTTCCCATCTCAAACCCACACTTCCTCAATGTCTCCTAGTCAACACGTGTTTTCTGAGTCGACCAAATCCACGTTAGTGATTTACCGCCATTTCCCACGTTTTCTCTTACATCCATTTTCTTCAGCCAGGAAAATAAAAGCTGTATGATTCCATGAGGAACGGTACTGCTCTTCTACTGCAGCATATGGCAAAAATTATGATGAGGACAACTTTTAGATAAACTGTATCCTTACAAAACATATCTTTCTTTTTTTCCACACGGGGCTTAAGCATACAACAAAGAGAGTGAACGCTTTCTGCTTATGTCAGTCCGCAACAGTAGGAAATATGAGAGAAATGGAAACCAGAAGAACCACGTGAAAACAAAGTGCAAATGTGTGCTAGACGGAGTACCGGTACTCCTGCTCAGAGCTGGTCTATTGCACGTGCATAGTTCTGTGCATTGATCTTAAATGACATGCAGAAATTTATAGTGCAATATGGTACGTAACTTCAAGTTATAGAAGGAAAGTTTCTCTGTTCCATGCTACTCTGTGAAACATAATCAGTGCAGCTGGTATTGACCTTCTCATGATGGGGTTCACATTGTGCCATACCGTGCAGGTGTATTTTTCTTTAGGAAACATGGAAGAGTGACTTCCACAAACTTCTTGAGGGATTCCACAAAAATAAACTATGCCTGAAAAGGCCTGTGGTCTATAATTCCACCATAAGGGCTAACAACTACTGACCAGAATGCTACATTAATTTGGATATGTGAATGGCTCTTGCCTGGAATGACTGTATTGTTTCTTTCTGACACTGTATCAATTAAATTGTATGGAATTCTGTGCCTGCACTTGAATATCAAGCTGCTGTTATGTGTATAAATTAATAATAATAAAGAAAATGGAGAAAAACGCAATTATTGTATTCCTGTTTCAGAGGCATGACAGCTTTTTCCAGAATCATTACGAGTATCTGTAATAGCTGATGTATTTTGCGTTTTCTGATGTAATTCAGTAGTGAAAAGGGGGATCTCTTTATAAGCTTAAAATGGTTCTTTCCCCAAGTATATTGGGAAAATGACAAAATGTAGCATACAAATGAAAGAAATGATTGGATTTCTCAGTTTTGACTTACAGATAGTTTAAAGGAAGGTTATTGTTATGGCACTTACTCTGTTGAAAGGATGAATTTCTTAATGAAATAAGATTTATGAAACACATTTGGTTGTGTTTTTTCCAAAACTTTCATGGGTGTCAATGGTTCATCCGTTGTAAAATGCACAATACTGCCACCTTCTGTATCTAAGAAGCAGCAAATTATGTGTTATTTTACATGTATGTTCTGTACAAGTAAACAGCAAAAGTAACAGATGCCTACTCCTTCATTTTAAAAGGCAGTCTAGAATCTGAAACAAGGTTAAGTAATAGCAGAGAGGTCATGGTCTGAATATTCATTGGCCAAACAGCGAATGCAGCTGCTGACAATAGCAGTCACGTGCTCGATTTGAGTAACTTCACTGAGCTTCAGAATAAATAAAAGGATACTCATTATGCTGTTAATGAACAGCACAGTCAATTACTCTAATTTTGATAAAGCCTGCTCTGGTATGCTTCAGGGCCAGCAGCTTGGACTATTTATGCAATACACTACCGCTAAGATATATGAGGTAAGCTCCTACATTGTGGTTCAAGACAATAATTTAGATCTTAATCAACAATGTACATTACTAATGGCTATGCAAAACACGCCTGAATAAAACCTACAAATGAACTGCCTCTGAAGGCTGCAAACTGTAACGCATGTCACTGAGGAACTGATTACTGACAACTTGCGTATATCGACCCATCATATCCACGGCAGTCTGTGCACTGTAACTCATTTCCTGCCATGAAATATGTATATAATCAAGACAGGTAGTATGGCTCAGAGATGATGAGAATATATCAGCGGCGTCAGTTAAATTCATCAGTATACCAGTCTGGTGTGCCCCTGCTACACTGGAGCTGTGACTTCCCTCGATGCTTTGAGGCTGTAGGTCAGGGCAGCCATCCATCACCCACGTCCACAGCCGCCAACAGACACACCAGCAGCTCGCCGCGCGCCTCATGTTTACACACATATTTCGCAAAGTAACCGACGCAACTTACGGAGCACAAACTGTCAGCAGCTACTCGCTACAGCCAAGGAGCATCCACATAGCAGACACTGCAACACGCAGAAAAAAACCCCGGCTAGCTGTTGCACCACGCACCGCTTTCCTCAGCAGGGCTGGGAAAATTGCAGACAATCACAACGGAAGATTCAGCGGACTGAATCTTTTCTGGCGTTGAGAGTTTAGTATATTGGAATCTAAAACGCTACTTCTCCACGCATTCACTGAATCCCGAATGTTTTTGCCGGGAGGAGCGACACGAACTCCACCTCATCTTCCAAGACCTGAACAGCTCCGGTCTTTGTTTCCCGCGTTTCGCCAAGGCAGCTCTGCCGGCGCCCAGGCGCGCCGAGAGCAGCTGTACCCGCCGGGGACACCTCACCGCCCCCGGCCGCTTTTCTTTTCCCCGCCATTCGCTACCCGGCTGGCTACAGCTTCGGGTGCTTGCGACCACCGGCCGAAGGGCGGCCGGGCCAACCACGACCC
>JAVJGG010000058.1:19040096-19069735 GCA_035590195.1 Aviceda cuculoides
TCAGTGAGGAGCAGACCAGCCCTTGGCTCTGTGCAAGCCCTGCTCAGCAGGAACTAAAACACCCCTGGGTTATCAACGCTGCCTTCAGCACAAATCCAAACCGTAGCCCCATACCAGCTACTATGAAGAAAGTTAACTCTATCCCAGCCAAAACCAGCACAGCAGCTTTCTAGGATCGGGTCATTTTAGCTTCTCCGCAATCGCTGAAGAGTCCAGTCATTTCACTGGGAGGTGTTCTGCTACTGTGTCTCGTAGCCACGGCAGGAGAAGAGACGACATGGGCGAACATTATTGTCTCCTGCATTTAATAGTGGTTGTGTCACTGATTGTGCACGGCCTGCGTGAGGAATGGAAGAGAACAGCAGTTGTTGTATTTCCTGTCTTACTTCCTCCGTGTTAAGTGTCCGTTTCTGTTTTTGCAGAGTAGGGAGAGAAAATGATGGTCGCGTCCTTTATTTCAGGTTGAGATGTAGTTCCAAGAGAGCTGAACCATGGTAACAGCGGGATTTTGTTCCTTCCCTCTCCTTGTGCCTGGGTTTGCCTAAACCCTCAGTGGGCTCATTTGGTTCCCTGAACTAGATGGAAGCTGCTTTCTTTTTTGTTTGATTGTTGGGTTGTTTGTTGTGTTTTGTTTTTTTCTGTTACTATTTTACTGGTTTAGTGAGTTAAATTGGCTCACAGAGGGTATTGACAGGCACCCAGAGGGAAACCGAGTACCCAGCTGGGAGTGGAGCCGCCCCTGTCAGCCGTGGGAAGTTGTTCAATTGATTTGGCCTGTCTCTTGAAACAGCAGTTTGTTCAAATTCTGACTTACTGATTTAAAAAAAAAGTAGTTTGTTTGGGTTTTTTTTCCCCTTCCTAAGATGAGAAAAATAGCTTTTTCTGTTTTGGTGGGGGTTTGCTGGGTGGTTTTTTGTTTGTTTGTTTTGTTTTGTTTTTCTTTAGTAGGGTGGATAATATCTGACATACTTGATGATTCGTACCAGATGCTGTCTGGATCCTCCTCTTGGATTGCATTTTTTAATTTTTATTTGTTCCTCATGCTTTTTAATTTCATTAATTCTCTTCCAAATTAGAACAATGCTAGCATATTTTCTTGTATTGGTTATGTTTAAATATCTTTTTTTTATTGGAACTTACAGGAATAATTTGTTGGAACTAATTTCCAGCCAGTTTTGGAGAGTGACTTTATTTTTTTGCTCAGCCCACTTAGAAGAAGGAAGGGGAATATTATCCTCATTGTTTTCCTGTATTTGGAAGGCTAGATACAATGAACTTATGATATTAAAGTTTCTTAACAGTTATATGTTTTGCTTTAACAGAGGCTCACTAAGCAATGTGTTTTTCTATATGTTACGTAGAATGTTCTAATTTAAAAAAGTTTAGTGCAACTAAATGATTATGAACTTAATTGTAACCAGACTGAATACTAGAGCAGGAGATACATTTAAATATTCAGTAGTTCAATGATAGTTTTAAAAAAGAAGAAAATGAAATTTTTTAACTTGTCTAGCATTTAGATTAGAAAATCATCTACATGAGGGTCTTGTCTGATGTATCCTTTAACAGCTTTGTAGTACAGAGCAAAATTAAAACTTCGTTTTTAAGGCAAACCCCATCAAACTTTTATTATGCATAATCATTGAGTATTGTAAATTAGGTTCTTAACTAAAAAAACCAGATGTTTTGCGTGTCCTCAGGGTTTTCACTAGTCCTGTGTTTGCACCATTTATAGGCAGCTGTGCAGAGGATGCTGGATCAAGCTGAAAGCCAGGTATGCTCAGAGACTTTGAAAAAGAACTGAAAATTTATTTAACTGCCATCCAGTGTTTGCCTTCTAGCATGTTGTCCATCTGCTCTCAAGAACCTAATGGCTTGAATAAATTTAATATGTAGTGGCTTGCATGAGCTGTAAACAATTATTTACTGGGTGGAACATAATTAAGCATATTTCTGGCTGGTTGGTGGCGGTGCAGTTGTACGTGCTCATTCCTGTTCAGGAGGACTGAGTCAAAATGAATCTGGAAATACTGCTGTGTGCTGTTACAAAAACACTATGCACGATAGTTTATTTGTGAATTAGAATTCTAAATAGATCTGTCAGTCCTTCTGGCTGGCAAGGCAAAATTGTCTTTTAAGCAGATGGCAGGCTCTAAATAAAAGGATTCAGCGGTAGAGGAGGGCACAGATCCTTAAGAAAAAAAAAAGGTGGGGGTGGGAGAAGCTGACTGCTTGGGTGCCTGCAAGAGCATGGATCTCAAACTGGCAGTGTGTAGTAAAGAAAACCGCAGTTTTCATTTGAATCTTAGAGAGGATGAATTCAGTCTTTCCTGTTGCCTTAAGGAATAATTTGGCTTTTTATCCCTGTCCTATGGTTAAACTTGTAAAGATTCTTGCTCTCCTTAAACCGCTGCATGAATCTGAAAATTAAGTTTTAACCTAGTTAACCCTTTGTATGTTGATTGCCATGGCCACACTGGAGCTGCATTCAGTTCCAAATTATGTTTGAACAGTTCTTCAGGTAGCGAATCTACCTCTGTTTCATAATACACCTAGAAAAATGCTCTGAACTACCACCTGCCCGGAGCTCAAGATGTATTAGCAGCCATTTCTGCAAAGGAACAGGCAGAAGTGTGGTATGTTAGAGACTTCATTACAGTATCAGTTCAGGGTTCAGTTACTGTTGAAGTGACAGTGCTGTTCTGTTGAAAGAAAATTATAGCTAAGGGTCATGAACAGAACTGGTAGCAGGGTTAAATGCTGCTTGTAAATAAACGGAGTTTTCGGTTGATTTAAAACGAGAACTTAGGCTAGTCAGCTTTACAGATCTTTTGATTAACAAAATTTAAATTCCCTTTTTAAAATGTCTGTTTTGTTTGTTGTCAGTCAAGGCTTGCAACTTGATAATCCCATTTTGAAATACAGAAATTTTAATGGCCTGAGATGATCAGTATGGAGGCTTTTACTTCCAGTGCTAACTATGAATTTAATTTTTTTTTTTTTTAAGTCTGGCCTTTGGCAGGTTACTTTTATTTTAGCCTTTTCTAGCCACATAAAAAGCGATAATGATAACCTTACTGAGCCTTGAGCTGCTGCAGACACAAATAAGTAAGTAGTCCTAGCTTTCTACCTGCCAGGTGTATGAAGTGCTGCTCAGTGGGTCCTGGAGTGACGTAGGTAACAAGCTTAGCTGAATGGAAAGAACCTGTCCCAGTGTTTGTGATTCTTGTGGATAACAAATGAAACTGCTGTTTGAGGAGCAAATATATTGCAGTTCTTTTGGTTATAAAATCTTAAGAAACTTTTCCTTTAGCAAAAGAAAACAGTTTAGTGATTTTATTTTTTTGTTTGTTTGTTAAAAAGAAATCATGAATACATATTTGTTAAAACTGAACAACTGTCAAGAAAAGAGGTTTCCATCACCAGAGACCCAAGGCACTGGGCAGCTTTGTAAAACAATGCTTAAAATAGGTTCAGCTTGCCTTGTAGTAACACAGTGCTCAGAATGGCATATGGATTTAATTGGTCGTTTTATTTTGCCATTACATTTCTTTATTCTTTTCTAACTGCTGTGTATTTTAATGTTTTTTCCACAGCTAGAGAACGGTGTGACCTGGCATAACCCAGAGCCCCCAGAGAATATAGGAACAGAGAAGGACAGAGCGAATTGCCCGTTCTATATTAAAACAGGTTCCTGCCGATTTGGAGACAGGTAATCAATTGAATATTTACCAGCATACAAGTGTTTTGGAGAGATGAGAGGGAAGCAACTTCATTAGGTAATAAGCAAACTGAAGAAAAATTGCTGTATAGATTACTTTCATGTATTTGGACGTGGTTCTGTTGTTCATGATGGAACTAGTCATTGAGAGCAAAAGCACTGCCTGGCTGGAATTGAACTATTTATTGTTATGGCATATTATTGATGGTGCGTTCTGGTTACATTCGTCAGACTGACTTTTCTGTAGCTCTGACACATGCACAGATATATTCAGACAGAATATATTTGATTTCTGTTATTAGTACGGGTTTGATATGTCAGATGTTGTTTTATCGTCTAATTTGCATACGCTGCATCATCTAAAAAATAAAAACAAATCTCAAGTGTACTAAAGCAAGTTAAGATACATCTGCACAGTTGGGAAAGCTGTTGTGTAGCTGCCAGAATTCCCCTGTTTGTGTACTTCTAAAATGCATGATAGATTCATTCTTGGTTGCTGTATGCTGTTACGGGTGCCGTATCTCGGAAGTATGGAAAAAGGCAAGCACAGAGGAGGAGACGACCAGAGGTGAGGAACAGCTTCGGCAGGAGGAGCGGCTAACCAGCCGAGACTCTGCTTTCAAAGAGGTGATGGAAGAGGGCTGTGGCAGATGAACACTGAACTCATGAGTAGGATGGGAAGGATTATTTGCTTTTATTATGAAGCAGTTTAATTAATGTCCCTGAGTGTTGACCAGCTTTAAAGAATAAGAAAGTACTTTCTCATATGAGACAAATGGCAAAACTTGTTGCCAGAGGACATAGAGGAAGCCAAATGTAAAAATGGGTTCGTGGAGTACGGGGGTCATTATCTTTAATGGTCACTGAACAAGTGCAGTATCTGGCTAGAAAATACCTGAATTTTTGTGTGTATTAAGGAGGAACAACAGCTCAGCAGGGAAAGACTCTGATACTTATTACGTGAATCTTCAGCATAAACTAATAAGGGTATTTTACTAACTTGTATCACTGAAATGTGTGTGGTCCAGCTATTGTAGTTTTCTTTATCCAAGAAGCAATTTGGTTTAGTGTGATGTATCTTGTGGATAATTATGTGATAATTTAACTCCATGGAAGCTTTAAGTCCACATCTTTTTTCTATTCTGAAATATGCATTGAATTCCTCGATAAAACTTTGCCCAGCTATTTCACTGCAGACAGCATTTTTGCTTTTCAAATGTTTAGGTGTTTGTAATCTTTGCAGGTTTTTTTGTTTCAGTGGTATTTAATAGAGGTATTTAATGGATTAATTATGGATTGCATAAAAATCAGTTTTGCTTTGAACTATCAATAGCCATGGTAAATAAGTGCTGAGAAGCATCATATTCTGCCCTTCTTTTCTCACCTGTAGTTGTTGATCTCACCTACCTCTCCTTTATGTTCCTACCTCCTCCTCACATACCGGCTTCCTTCATATTCTGGTCATTTTAACCTCTGGTGTTGACTGTAGTTGAAGCACTGAGGTACAGCTAGGAGAAGGACTGGAAGAATGGGTTGGAAGCTGAAATGGATGCAAGGGTGAAAACTTGGGAGCCAATGTTATCGATAAAATAATTGTCATTCATTTTCCTTGGGGTTCCTTTTGTTCTGTCATATGCTATATTCATTTTGTGTACAGATGATACTGCCTGGGTATATTTTGATTTCTATCATTCAAATAGAATAGTGAAAGGAGGCAGCTTCTAAAACGTGGAGGGAAAAAAAAGTCTCTGGTTTTAGTTTTGGGTTTGGAATTTTGTTTGTTGTTGTTTGTTTTCTGAAGTTGTAAGGTGTCAACCAGAAAGTGAGAGTCAGTTTCTGACTGACTGGATGCAGAAACTTCCTATCTGAAGTCTAAGTGGTAATCGCCCATTTGAGACCTGACCCCCCTCCAATTTGTCTGTGCTTTGCCAGTGCTAGATAAAGAGAGTAGACTAGTCTGACTGGTTTTCTGATCATGTCATGAAAAGGAGAAATGTGTTGGAGAGTGCATGACCCAGTTGCTCGGGGAGGTGTTTGAAATGGAGATCATAAAGCGCAGTGAAATAAACATAGAGGCTCACATCTGTGTTCTGACTGAATCTAAAGGTTTGTAGGGAGGAACTGTATTCCAGCATGTGAAGGAGGTAGCCTGAGTACGATACATGGTGCAGGAGCTCTAATACTTTTATGGCTGTTCAGGAAGACGCAGATTAAGATAAGACTTACTTAGATGAATCATTTTTTTAGAAGTGGAAAAATACTAATCTTGTACTTGTCCAACTTCAGGTCTAAATGTGCTTTCCTTCCCTTGCTCCCTCTGCCCACCCCCATATGGTAACAACTTTAATAAAAGTTGTTCAGTCTGCAAAAAGAAGAGCCAGGACTTGCTTTAAAATGTCTTAAAAGATTGTCAGTAGTCTTTCTATAAAGCCCTTCAGAAGTGGGGAACACATTTAACCCTAGTAGCCTAAAAGAAATTACTTTACCTCTTATTATGTTACTGGTATCTATAGCTTTTGCAGACATGTTTTTAAGCAAGAATATGTTTACGCATGGCAGAAAGCATTAAGATTATACACAAACTCATTTCCAAAAGGTTTGTTTTAATAATTGAAATATGTTGATCTTCCACTAAAGGATTTTCTTTTGTAATAACAGTTACTCAAAATGGCAAGTGTTTGAAGTTCCAGTGAAGGCATCTTCTGCTGATAGTTCTGATCTTTTCACTTTTCTTGCTTCACTACAAATGTCCAGGTGTTCTCGCAAGCATAACTATCCAACCTCTAGTAAGACACTACTCGTCCGAGGGATGTTCATCACTTTTGGCATGGAGCAGTGCCGGAGAGATGACTATGACACAGACGCAAGTCTCGAGTACAGTGACGAGGAGACCTACCAGCAGTTCCTGGAGTTCTACGAGGACGTGCTCCCCGAGTTTCAGAACGTGGGGAAGGTTGTTCAATTCAAGGTATGCATCTGACTGTAACAGCTTGTTAAATACGTAACATGTACCACATAAATTGTGTTGTACTTAACAGGAATTCTGTCCAGCATGCGCTAGCTAAATTCCATGTACCTTAGAGAACTATACAGTGTCCTTACAGCAATGTCTCATGTCACCTGTAAACTTGTCACTGCTGTTACAGAGCATTTTCTTACTCTGGGTGAATCTTCTCTCCTGTTCCCCTGAACTGTTATAAAAGCTTGTGCTTCTATATTGCAAGTTACTCATACTGCTTAAGAGTCCACTTAACCTCACAGTCCCTTCTTTACTGAGCCTGTGGTAAGACCCAGAGGGTCCACTAAGACTGTTTGACAATATTGTATTTGTGCCTAAGGAATGACATTGGGGGGGTATAAAATGTATTTGGAGTATACACCCAAAGAATGTAATTTTAGGACTGGTTGGATAAAATAAAATCAAATTACAATGAACTGAAAAGGCAGTAGATATTTCAGTAGGAGGAATTGTAAAAAAGTAAGTTACGTAAATGGTGTTGAGATTTGTCGTCCATCTTTAGTTTGTGCATTTGGTTTGCTGAATGTTCTGTACTGAATTTTTCCCATTTATATTATGATTTCTGACGGGGCAAAAAAGAGGGACCTGTAAATGGAGACTTCGGAGATGAATGATGTGTGTTTACAGTCCCATCTTGCCCACAAATGTGCAGCTTGGATGGTGAAATCTCCTTGTAGCAGAATTTATTGCAGCATCCCTTTCTGCTTCTATTCCTGAGTGTTCTCTTGCAGTCACCAGGACGCACACAGTGCCTTTTCTCCTTTTCTTTCTTTCCATCTACTGACAGCTGCCTCAGAACCGAGATTGTATTAGCATTTCAAGCAAGAAGAAAGTAGAAAAAGTGAATTTTCAATAGTTGTATAATGAGCTTTAGAGGTAAGAAACCTTCACTTGTTTGGAGGAGTATCCCCTCCATATTTTGACTCATGGGATATTAGCAAGCTGTGCTCCATCCTAGGAGACAGGACGTAGATTCCCAGTGGAGCGCAGGCTGAAATGCTGTCTTACCATCAAACTCAGACGCTCGACTTTGTATCGGTGTCTTACGCGGCTGTGCTAAGTTGCACATACTTGGGTCCCTACGGCTGCTACCGGGGTAAGAGCTTTTAGTGTGGCGTTTCTTAGCTTCCGAAGCCATTATGCAACTGCAATATGATTCTCGTGGGCATCTGCATTATATTGGAGATGCTTAGAAATTACGTGTTGGCTGCAGGGATCTTGATTGAGCTTCGTCTGTGCTACCATTTAAATCAGATGACACACACCCCTCTTCCAGCTGACTCCTGTTTCCAGTGTAGCCCAAGGTTTTATTCTTGCTGTCCTTTCTGGGAAGGTGCTCCAGAATCTGGCAGATCCTGACAAAAACACACTTCTTTTCCCACTCGGAGACGCCCATGGCAAAATCATTCTCGCTTGTTCTGACCTTGATTATGTTGACTGTTTACTCTGTAATATTTAATTGCACAAGTGCCCGTTGTGGCCGAAGCCCTCGCCTAACCCAGTGCACGCAGAGGCTGATCTCGGCGGGTCGGGCAGGGCGCAGTGATGAAAGGAGCCACCTGCCTCATTTGGTGCGGGTACTGGGGGAGGCCTGGGGGCAGAAGAGGCTGGGCTCCCAGTTCTGCCCCGCCAAGGTGGGTTCCAGCCCGCTTGGGCCCGCCCATCTCAGGATCTTGTGTAATGAGCAGCAAGCTTTTTGGAAGTTAAATTGTGTGTTTTTGAGAGCTTTAGATATACTCTGAATGCTGAATCGATATGAAAAAAGGTGTTTCAGAACTGTACAGTGAAAGCCAGCGACTTCAGCTTTTCTAACTCATCTCACAAGGGTGCTGTGAATGTGAATTGCTCTAAAGAATCTCTTACCATAATGAATCCCACATTTCCACATGAGGATACTACTACTTGTTTTCAGAGCAGGATTTGGCTGTCGCACAGTAGGGTTTGCCCAGACAGGTGCAAGACATTTGAGTACAAGCTGTCTTGTGGTCTAAGTGAAGCAGAAGTCCCAGAGTTAATCAAAGCTTAATGCTGGAAACAGTCAAACGTAAGCCAAAAGGGCTGATTTGGGTTGGGTTGGGTTTTTTTGTTTGTTTGTTTTGGTTGGCTGGTTGGGTTTTTTTGCTAAAACTAAGTGCTCAGAAAAAAATGATACATAAGTTCATATTGATGAGCTGTCATAAATGGCAATGGCTGCTGTCCCAGCACGCAGGAGCTGCTGTACAGCACAAACCTTCCGCTGCGCTAACTTCGCGTTTCCGTCCCCTTAGGTCAGTTGCAACTATGAGCCCCACCTGCGAGGGAACGTGTATGTCCAGTATCAGTCGTAAGTACTCGCAATCTTACCAAGTTTTAGAATCAAACTCCAAAGTCCTGTAATGAACACCGTATAATCCAAGTGATTCATTCCCATACTGTAATGGGAGCCTAAATTCGGTAAGTAACATCTTAAATGACTGTATGATGATAATGCCATGTGTCATTTTTACTTTTTAAAGGGAGAAGGACTGTCAGGCAGCTCTTGCGCTATTCAGTGGACGATGGTATGCAGGCCGACAGCTTCATTGTGAATTTTGTCCTGTGACAAGGTGGAAAACTGCTATATGTGGTGAGTCACATAACACACATTCTCTTTTCCCAGTGTTTATTGACAGAGTACTTAAAGAAATGAAAGAAAGGGAATTAGCCTGTAGCTTTCAGATCTGCCTCATGTTGTAGTTCATTTCTGTTTGGAAGACGAATATGCTAACTTGCTTGTGTAGATCTAGGAGAGAAAGGGAGTATTTATACCATGTCACCTAAGTGTCTGAATCGTTCTGGTGGATTTACCTTGGACTGGAAAAGGAAGTTTGGACCCTAGCTTCGGAAATAATAATATTACAGTGAAACTACAGGAAGTACTAATTTATCTCTTTAAAAAGCAACCGCAGTTTCTGAACCATCAACTGTTCTTAGCAGTAACTATCATATTTGACTTATCGATATTTACATTCTTAGATTAAGGTAGTAAAATTATTTATGAAAATTTACATTCTTAGGTTAAGGTAGTAAAATTACTTATGAAAACTGCTTTAAGCCAAAACTTTTATAGCTGTTAAAAAAAGTTAATTCCAAGAAAAGTACATACTGAAAATTAATCTTGTGTGAGTTAAATTGATTGGTGGTCAGATGCATGTTTTTCTGTTTGAAGAAGCAAAACTCAGTTTATTGAGTTTCTTTCCATAATGAAGAAATACATACTTACATAATGAAGGAGGAGATTTAACAGGCCTGGTTCATAAAAAAGCAAACCCTAATCTGTTGCAGGCTTATTTGAAAGGCAGAAGTGTCCAAGAGGGAAGCACTGCAACTTTCTTCATGTATTCAAAAATCCAAACAATGAGTTTTGGGAGGCCAATAGAGACATACGTATTTCTCCTGAACGGACTAATCAGTTGTCTAAAAACTCTGAAAGGAGAAACAGAACAAGCCATCGTGATGACTATTACAGCCGGTCAAGGAGAAGGGGCAGCCCAAGCCCAGATCATTCTTACCGGAGAAATGGCGAATCTGAGAGAAAAAAGAATCGCCGCAAAAACAAGAGAAGGCGCCGATCTGGAAGGTCAAGAAGTCGAGAAAGGAGGAGGTCTCGCAGCAGGGGGAGGAAGAGGAGAGGCCGCAGTCGCAGCAGAAGTCATAGTCGAACACGCAGCAGGAGCAGAAGTCGGAGTTCCTCTCGATCCAGGAGCAGGGGTAAAAAGAGATCAAGCAGCAGAGGAAAAAATAGTGAAACTCCCAAAACAAAGTGAGAATTACTTTTAGAAATTGCTAATTGATCAAACATAGAGCTGACAAATCTTTCCAATAGGGCACCAGATATATTTGAGTTTCAAATAAAGTGTTCTTGCACATTAAAATGTTTCTTCCTAATAAAGGAACCTAGTTTATTGTGTGCTAAGCTTCAGAAAATTAAAAGTTTAAGTCCTACATAAGGTGTGAATGTCAAGTACTCTAGCTACTCTGTCCCTCTGAACTGCTGCAACATCTGGATGCACACTGAGTACAAATAGAAAGAGAAGTAAAGCTTATTTGGTATATGCTTATTTCTGTGTTATGTGTGTGTTAAGTGTTTACTGTCCCTGTAAGGAGTTAGTACAGAACAGCCAGTGTGCTGTAAATTCACACCACAGCATACTGCAAATTGAAGTCCGTGTAGAAGACTGCCGTTTATGTTTTCCATCTGTTTATGGGAAATCTCTTTCTAGACAAAGTAGATATAATCGTGTTACGAGTTGGAGAAAAGGGATCTAAAAGACATCACTGTTTGATTGTACAATACTTGCCCAGTAGGAGCTCTGTGGTCGTAAGCGTTGGATTTTTCTCTCTGACTGAGCTGCTGAGCTAATTGCCTGTAGGGATTGCAGTAGACTAAAACCAAGTAGGAAAAACAATCAATTTATTCAGTACGTTAATCCCCAAGTAAGAGTGGAGACCATGCACTTGTAATCCTCGCGTGAGGATAGAAAATATTTCGCATACCTCTCGGTTGCATACCATTTGTAGTTGAAAACGACCTGCCTAACCTGTGGTGGAAAAGTGTCCGTCTGGTAACCAGGGACGCAGATGGAGTTGTGAAGGCTCCAGATGATGGCTGCAGAGTGGCTGAAGAAACAGAAGGTTTTATACCTGAAACAATACTTCAGGTTTTTGGGAGAGGAGGACTTGACTTAAAGCCCTTTTAGGCTTATTTTATAGACAGTTTAAGGCACCCTACTGGCTAGCTTCCCTGTGGTCAAGGTGGAGAGTGGGGCAGGGTACATAAAAATGAAGTTATCAGGACAAAACCTGTTTGAAATGACAGCTATATTAGCAAAGTATCTGCAATTAGATAAGTCCTTACAACTATTTCTTCACTTTTAAATGAAAGATTTGTGCTGTCTGGTGGACTGTACTTTACACTGCTTAACTTCAGGCACCCTCAGACACTGGGAGAGAGCAGGTTGTGGCGCTGACGGCGCGGGTGCCCTGAACGGTCTGCGGACACCTCCCTCTCTCCAGCCTCCCCACAGAACCGGGCTCCTGCCTTTAGAGCGCAGTTCAGACCGCCTCAGTTAGAAGCCTGAAGCAGGCATGGAAGTCCTCCCAAATAGTTATTCCCTACGACTCCAACAATGTAATGTAAAGTCCAGGAGAAGATCCGGATATCTGATAGCATTCCTCACAGCAAGAACGTTTTTTCCCCAGGATAGTTAAGAGTGAATGAACATTGCTTCTGGATATAATATATATATTTTTGCTTTTCTAAATGCATACTGCACCTAGCATGCCGATTATACGTTTTCCTTCTTTCATGTGTAACTGTTGTCCAATATGGAGTAATACAACAAAAGTGCTATATATTGATGTTCAGTTCAAACCCAACTTTCACTATATATTGTCATAACTGTAGGCAGGCTTGTAGCTTAGTTAATTTGATTAGATGTTTTAGTTATTAACAGATGTAGGCATTGTAATTTAATAGCATAACTTTTGAAATAAGAACTTTGTTCAAAAGGCGTATTTCAAAGGATAGACAGCACTAAGTTTAACTTACATTTGAGACATTCGCGACCCCCAGTTTCTCCTAACGTATCTTTTCTGACTAGACCTTACAGACAGATTTTCCCCGAGGTTTCTATTTTTTCATAGATGCTCACTTGTCTAGCCGGGTCACTCGCGCAGAACGTAGCGAACTCCGGTTCGGTTCCCCGGAGCAGAACTGAACTGGCGTTCCCTACTTGCCGCGACGCGCCAGCAGCAGCCCGGGAACGTTGTCCTCTCACCAGCGCTGCCGACCCAGCCTGCTGGCCCAGGCGCTGGGGGGGTACGAGGTGACCCAGCAGCCCCCGCCGTGCGCCGCACGTCCCGGGTCCTGCGGCAGGGCTGTGGCCGAGCCTCGTCTGCGCGGAGCCGAGGGCCGAGCTCAGGCAGCAGAGGTGGAAGGGGGGGTGGGAACCTGCGAGCCGTGGGGTGACACGAGGATTAGGAACCAAGTGCCAACTGAGAGCCATGTGAGAGTTCTACAGGTAATTAGGCTCCTCGTCCCCACAGTTTTGTAATGGGATCTGGGAAGCTGAGCCGCTCTATTTTTTTTAAAAAAAAGTTCTTATAATTAAAAAAAAAAGACTCGCTCAGAGATGCATGTACAAATTTAAATGTACTTTATTTCTGCTACTACAATGGCTGAAGCTTCAGCTTTTTTTTTCTCGAGGTCTGGACCCAAACTTACTGGCTGTACACCGGTGCAGTGTAGGACTGGTAGCTGCAGTTATCAGTCACTTGCTTTCACACGCAGTCTGTTGTTTGTTTATCACACAAATCGAGTGCTGTAGAGCTGACATTTAGTTTGCGTTTGTTAGCGTGAAACCCAGAATCCAACCAGTTTTCTAATTTCAGAGTTCCTATATTTCAGTATTGTTTCCTGACTTTCATAATCTTAAGTAGTGTTATATGCATGGTTTTGTGTTTCCTTATTAGCCGAGTGAGCTATTTATTCTGAAGAGACAAAGAGACTAGAAGTATTTGAAAGCTAAGCTTAATTCTTCTTTTTTCCAAAGGGGAGAAGCCCCAGAAGAACACAGAAAGGATTTAAATTTGCAAGGAGTAACTTGTTCTCACTGCATGTTATTCTGCGTATTCCACATAAAAGGACCTTAAAAAGCGCGTCAGTATTGGCCAAGTTTTGTTTCGCCTTTTACTGACTGCTGAAACGCAGCGGCTTTCGCAACGCTTTTTTTCAGTTGTGAATTCTGCAAGGCTGACGGAGGTGCTTTAGGGCAGCTGTGAACGCGGAGCTGCCCGAAGTCGGTCAGGGCCGGCCGGCGAGCTCGGGGAGCTCCTTTCGGTCAGCGGGGAGCAGGGGGATCCAGCCCAGAGCGCCTTCTTCCAGCGGCAGAAGGGGAACCGGGACAGCGCGGCGGCGGGCGGCCGCTTCCCGGCCATTTCCCCTCCTGCCTGCCCGGAGAGGCGAACCAGCATCCCGGGGCGAGGAAGGGGAGCACTGGGCCGCCTGCCCAGTTTGTTAGGGTCGGGGGGGGACAAGCACGCACGAAAGGCCTCCCCTCGCTTAGAGGGCTGACGGCGGTCCGAAACGCGACCGAGTAAGCGCTCGGCTCACGTCCTGGGGTGATGGCACGTCCTTCTCCGGTTCGGTTTTGCATTACCTTATTGGGTGTATCAGAAATTGCCCTGAAGTTTAGGAGTGAAACTCCTGGGCGCTAAGTAACCTTTTTTTCAAAAGAAATGCAAGAGCCTGCTTAAAGATGCTATTGCTTCCTGTCCTGGATAGCACTTCTTACAAAACGCGGAAGTCTATGCTAGTTAATAACTTAAAAGCTTCATTTACTTTCTTACATCATCTAAAGCGTGCAGCTGATTTTGCTTTCACTGTAAGTTTGTTGCAAGTAAAATAAACCCCTATTACTCCACGTATCCTTCTATTCAGCACTGATGTTATCAGCTGAATTCAGTATCTATCTCTGAAAAAAAAAAGATACAACATTGACAAGTTACACTTTGGTAAACTACAAGACAGACGACAAAGCCAGCCATACGAGCGTACCCCGGCACACGGTAACTCCGCAAAGGCAGCCACAGGGTGACCACCAGCACGGCATTAACCCCCAAAAAACACCTCTTAAAGACCAAGACTCAGCGATGAAAGACGCTCAAGCCGACAATCACTTGCCAAAACGATCCACAAATTCTAGTTGATTCTTTAGCTTCCCTCCTCCCCTTCCCATAAGATAGGAAATTTAAGAAACAAAATTTTATTACATGTAAGAAATGTCCTAAGATGGTAAGTTTTCCCTATGCTTCTGCTGATAACATCAAGCAGTTCAGTTCTTTTAGAAAGCTAGAGAACAGATTAATCCGAGAAATTTTTGGTTGAGACTAGGATTGTGAACATTGCATTGACTTGGTCATAATTCCATGTAAGGAACTGAATATTCAGTCTGTATGATCCAGAACCCTCTCTCAACATGTGGTTTAATTTTCAAATGAAGTGGCACTACTGCATCACTTTAACATCCACTTTAATAAATTTCATGTTTAATGTGGTAAGCCTTCCAGAAACTTGCTAATTTATTGCTTTCTGTACAATTTAAATGGATGTAAATAACTAATCTTGGACACAGCATACTCACACATTTTTTTAATAAAGTGCTCAAGAACAGGTTAAGCACTGTAATAAAATTTCTCCTTTTTTACGCTAGCACCGAGTAGCCTCTTCTTTCCTCTGCAAACACCAGGACTAATTACGTATAAACACACAGCAATGGTGTAAAAATGGACATTTATTACAACTAAACCAATGTGACAGACAGAGGTCAAAATAGTTTATTTGTCACAATCACAACAAAGCTTAATCCAGCCAAGCACATACAAGTGACAGTGTAAACTTTAAAAACACGTTTAATACATAGAAAACTGCTTCAGGTTTGACTTAAGGTACTTCTACCACTTGGATCTCGCCCGCAGGGTCAGTTCTGCTACCGCTTCATCCTCACCTATCCCTGCACAGGGCGCGCTGGGGAGACGGGAACCACTCCTTCCCCCTGCCCGGGATAAAAACACTCTCCAGCAATCCAGCGAGTTTAAATCCCAGCAGGGGCCGAGCAGACAAACTCTATCCCAGCAAGCCGGGGCGGAGGGAAGGGAACAGCCTCCCCCCCCGGCACCGGCACCGAGCGGGCTCCCAGCAGAACCTGGGGGCTCCGAGGTGCGGCACTACCTCCTCAAAAGCACAGGCAAACTGGATTTCCTCGAGGGAGACGGGTTTAGCTTGTCATTACTGAAAGGCTGCTAGAAGTGTCAAAATATTCCTTGATACCACTTTACGTGATTTGCAGTGAATCTACTATACAAATCTAATATTTAAAAGCTCTCACTGCAAATTAGTTGGTTCAACTGTACGTGATGCAGGAGTTTAAGTGGTGTGTCACAGATTAAAGGTGTATGTCAAGAAAAGCAGTTAAAATGACATTGACACATAGTGTGGGGGTTTTTAAAAGGTACCTATACACCCATTAAAGCATAACTATAAGACACCAATAAATAAAAATTAATTTGTAGAGTTTGAAAGAAAATAATTAAAAGTCCCTTTTGTAAAGCTCCTTCTTTCCCATCTTCAGAAGTATCCAATTTTCATGATGCACCTCTCTATGCAGTCAGAAAGCCTACCTCCTTTCTTGTGTTTATGTTCAGAGCAAGCCAATATCAAACCTGAAAATAGTTTTTATTTGATTTTTTTTTTTAAACTACATGCATTCCCTTTTTAGTATAGTAACTTGCACAGTTTTTCTCAAGGTAGCTACACTTAAATACACCTTCATTTCTAGCAAGTTTATCAGTTTGCAGTTTTCCTGCAAAAAGCAGTATCACCTTAACAGTTCTTACCAGTTTGATATGCAGATCCTAACAGGATTCTTTGGTATAATGACAAATTCAGTAGTAAACAGGTATTTCCAATCTTTATGCATCAACTGAAATAAGCAGAATTAATCACAAGTGGTGACTAAAATGCAGATGAACAAAAGTCTTTGGTTGCATAAACACAATTTCTACACCATAACATTTGGAGTTGTCCATGTAGTTTCTTTTCATTTAGATATGCTATGTCATCATGATACATTTATTTCCTGAAGTCAAGTTTGCTTATAAAAAACAGTACACTTACTGAAGTCAAATGCAATTTCCCTATAAATGCAGTGAAGGGAGACACTGAGTCAATTTAAATCTAATTCCCTTTCGTTTATGATTTTTGGACTTTAGTTTCTTGTTCCCTTTTCAAAGGAGCATTTTTCTTGTAGGCCTGAATGAAGCAGCTTAGCAAAACAGTAATACTGACAAACAGCATCTTACACCATTAGCTAAACATTACAATGAAGGCAGTGAACATTTACAGTATGAAACACTGAGATGTCATCAGCTGAAGCGAAGACTTATGTCAGTCCAATTTCTTCAAGTACACTACGTGGGGTCTCTGCTTCCTACGGAGGGAAAATTTGGACAGTGGTAAATGGACCCTGTGCTTCGATTGAACGGAACCGTACATGCGTTAGTATGAAAGATGCTTAATTAAAAAAGAAAAGCTGAAAGACATGAAAATATTAAAGTACTGCAGTTTGCAAACATGGTATTAGCTGCACTTTTCAAAGAGCTGTTAATTAGCTTGTCATGGTTCACAGGAATAGCTGGCAGATTTTATTGCCCTTAAGCATAATAAAAATAAAGCAATTCAGATGTACCAGCGGGGAACAAATCACAACCCAGTAAGAGAGATATGAATTGGGGAGGGATGGGGAAGCATCTTGCAATGGAGTCAGTGATTTTTGTGGTGAACTGTTTCAGGGGGCTCAAAAATCTGTTAGGGAAGAATGAATAAATCAATGAATGAAATGACTGATGCAACTAAGATACAGTATCCCTTAAGCTCTTCATAACGGGTCTAGATTTTTTACACCAGTCCCATGCTTAGTTCATAAAACCAGGCCAAGGTATCTTGGTACACCTGGTGTCAATAAATTGACCCCTACAGAAGTGGAGGAATTGACAGGATTGGAATTGTATTATTCCACACCAGGGAGAAAGTTTTAGGTTAATTCTAATCTTAAAAAGCTTTGTTTAGACTCAGAGCGAGTTGTTTAATACAAAATTCCAAAGGGTTATCATCAGTTTTGTATTTGTTATTCCTATAGCATCTGAAAAGAAATAGTAGTTTAGTTAGAAACATTAGGCTGTCCTTTTCCATAATTATTAACAATATCACAGTAAATAAAAAGGGATACTGTGTCCTTAAGGAAACAAACAGCTTTAGTATCCAGAGTACAAATAAACTTACTTTAGCATCCTAAAACAAGACATGTCATGAAGCAGAAAAAAAGGCAGATAATAGTTAAGGCAGCAAACAAGTTATTTTTCAACTGCTTTCTAAATATTTATTAGAAAAAAAAAAACCTGTCAGTAAAATACAAAATTAAATGCCTTGAATCTTGCAAGTAACACCAGAACATCGTCTCTATCAACCTTGACTATGTAGCACAAAATGATCAAGTTTACAATCCTCTTTCAGTTCATGTATAAGGTGATTTAGTATTGAAGGAACAAAATATGATATTTTAAAGGCAACTTCATTTGAAAGTCAGTCAGTGCTTGCTTGGAACAGGCCACCTCTGAGCACTTCAAGATGGCTTCCAAAATCCAGCAGCAAGTAAGAAATTGCAAGAGAAAGGCAAGTTAAAACTGGAAACAAGACACTCAGTGGTTTTTTTTATATATATATATACACACACACACACAGAGACACATACACATTTTCTAGTGAGTTTTTTGTCACTGATAGGATATTTAAATATTCTTAGAACTGCAGTGACCTTGATAAAGCCAGACAGGATGGCAGGATTAAAGATTTGTGTGTATTTTAACACAAATCCCCCAAAAGGAGACACTGATTGAAGAAACGGCTATGTAGCATTTTTAATACAACCTGTTGTATTTATATTCCCAGATTACTGTTGCATTCATTTAAGAGGATATGCGCCTCCCTCATCCACCAACTTAAAGCATTTTACTCAAAAAAAAAAAAAAATCCTCCATTCTTAACTATAGCAACAGGACTCAGTATTCAAACAGAATATAAATTCTCAAGCATTTCAGGGTCTTGAAAATATTTGTAATAAAACAATTTTTCACAGTTTTAAATGGATTAGACAGCAGTGGACACTTACAGTTACTCAGTGGTGAAACAGGATATTTACTAAACTACCTGAAAAAAAGTTGCTCAATAGTTATGAAGAAATACAGTGCATTGCTGCTACTATCTTCATAGCAGTTTAGTATTATTGTCTCCACTGCCGATTCAAAGTTGTAGGCTATTTTAAGCAGGTACATACTTAAATAAAGATTAAATTTCTTCAAGTAAATCAAGGTCATTGGCTAACAATGAGTTTAAAGCAATGTACTTCAAGGACATTGGCTACTTGTCCACAGATACCTCACCAGTAAAACTCAAAGATTTAATTTTTTTAATACTACAGCACTAACCTTCAGGCAGACATGCCTTCTTATGTGCACATCTACAATATAATCTCAAAACAAACACGTAAAGGCTAATGTCTTTTGCTAGGGGAATAATTTTATCATCGATTATGACTTTTAAGGAACTAATAGAATGAATTATACTATGTTTTGTTCACATTGTTTGTTTTAGGAAGTGTCAAACATTTCATCCAATTGTTATGGAAAACATTCTGCAGTATTATACACTACCTGCAGCTCAGAATCACCCAAGGCAAACAATGCAAATTTGAAATATATCACAACACAGATGAGGAAAAAGTCATTCACATGAGACAAAAGTGCATGCAATACTTTTATTTCAAACATGCCAGGAAAGCTAATTCATTACCTAGTCATTTAGAAGCAAGCAGCTGTATACAGATAACAAGAAAAACAGCATCTCATTACAGCTCAATGCACAGCATTTTAAGCCAACAGGCATGAAATAATGCAGGCTAAAGCAGCATTAACCAGACAGTCAAACACATTGTTAATGTCTTACACAAAAAAAAGGCAAACTTGGAAATGGAAAACCTCTCTTATGATCTTGTTTTCTAAGATTTCAGAATGCTGCAAATCCAATCCAAATCTTTTGTCTAATCCCCTAAATCTCCCATTTCTATGTCAAATGTTAAACTGACAGGTAGTGCATTACCACATATAGTACGTGGAACTAGCTGTTTGTGGTTAATCTCAGTAACCACCTCCTTGCTAACTACATTTAAACCGTTTTAAAAAACAGCATTGGTTTTAGGTTACAAATTATTCTCTTCTACTAGACAAACAGAGGATTTAATACATGTCCTCACACTCTGCCCACACTTTATAATTAAAAGGTACTTATCATATTCATCCTCATGGCAGCTCTCTGACATACAAGGTAGTCTGCACTTAAAACTGGAAATGCCAGCTGAAGGACACATATTTCAAGTATGCTGTTAATAGACTTAAAAAAAAATCTTTCCAACCCTAACCATTTGTAAAGCAATGAACTTGTTCTCTCCTTCAGTAGCAGCAATAGTTTAACTCCTCACAAGAGTGTTTTGAACATCTAAATACAGATGTTGTAACTTCAGATTTACTTTAGTTGTTCTCTTTGTCCTAATCAATTCTGCCTTCCTCCTCTTTATAAGGTAAGTCACACTATCATGCCAGTCTCAGAAAAAAGATACTGGTATGTACATCTTTAATTAAGATGCAAGGTCTGTGCAGAATTGTGTGTAATATCATTTAATACTTGTGTGTATCCACATTTCACATACTACTCCTTCACTAGTTTCTCTGTAAATATTAACTTCATCTACAGGTTTTAAGTGTATGTTTAAATACCACCACAACTTATTTGAAAGACAAACACAGGTCAAGTAATGTTACAGTATAGTTGTTGCAGTATATAGATGTTTAGCTCAGAAAATTCCACAGAGTTTTTAAGCATAAGACTTCAAGCTTACACACAATAAAAAAGTTAAACCATATGCGAACAAGCACAAGTTTTGTTGAAATGAGACATGTGAAGAGACAACACTGTAAAACAGAGGGGGAGAGGAAAGTACAACAGCAGAGAATGGTTGTGGTATTCTATTAGATTCAAGATGACTGGATTCACCAAGTTGATGATAATGTTCTGTCATGAGTAAGTCACAGGTCTATCTCCTCTGAAATTCTGCATGCATGATGAATGAAGCCATTTAGTACACTGGGACATTAAAGTATTCATGACGTGGCTACAAAAGAAATGTACATATTCTTATACATAACAGAAAGGTGGACAGATATGCAAGAAAACAAAGATTATCTCACTATTGTATCTCTGACATGAAAAGACATTTGATACAGAAATACAATATTGTATTTTTGACTACTCTAGAACTTGGGGGGGGGGGAGTGTGCAGGGAGAACCATCATTTTACCCACCCCCCCATACTTGCATGCTGGCTCCAACAACATACAGGACAACATCACGTCATAATTACTGTATTATGTAAGCTCAGAGTTTCTTCTCTGCCAAAAATTGTTTGAAGCCGAGATACTATTCCAGAGATGGACCACCCTATATATTTGCTCCATTTCAGCCTCTCCAGTAGACACTGACTACTGTCAGAGACAGGGCACTGGGCTAAGTGAACTTTTGGCATCACCTACCATATCCGCTCCGATAAGCGCACGTTGGTAACAGGCCTCTAGAACACAGTGGTGAGCAGCACCACGCCAGGGCTGTACAGCAGTGGCACTACTTGCGACAAAAATTATCTATCAGAGTGCCTGTTCAAAAAATGGTAGGTATCTGAGACACCTCTCACAGCAGGCAAAGTTTTCTTTGCTTTCGGATTATGCCGCTGAACTCAATACTCCTGTATTACTAGCATGAACATTAGTATACAATCCATTGAAAGATGAGTTAGAAAGCAAGCAATACTCAGGTTTTTTGTATTAAAATCAGTGCCATGAAGACAGGTGAGGACATATTTAATGGAGTAATAGCAATTTAGGAGTATCAGCCTCACATATGCCTGTTCCATATCTTCTGGGAGGGGGGAAAAAACCCAAACAAACCACGCACAAAACACAACTCTCTGCATATCAGTTACCATCTTTCACGATATGCCAATTAAAACCTTCAATCTATTTCAGTATCCTACCCCCCAAAATTATACAAATCCTACAACAGAATTGAGACTCCTAAACCTAACAATTTCCTCTGTCTCATCTAAGTTTATTCACATTCAAGCTTGTACATTTTTAAATTCTAATCTCCAATTACAAAAAAGCACAACAAAAATATACTAGAAGCTTTACAGGATTTATACTGCTTTTCAGTATCAGTACTCTAAACGTTATTCCGTAGTAGTTAAAATTATTCTGAACAAGCCAACTACAAATCCAGTAGTTCTCAAAATAATAGCAGCTATAGCTCAGTGGCAGTTGCAAATAAGTTGTATGAAGTCTGCTGTGATTTTTGGCAGAATTCAAAAGAATTTGGCATATAATAGAGAATTACAAATGTGAATTTTAACTCTTAAAACCTCTTTACTGCTTAACTCAAATGCCAGCCTACATTAAAAAAAAAAATTTAAAAAATGCTGAGGCATATTCCTAACTGGAAAAGAAACTGCATGATGGTGGTATGTGTACCAAGCCCAAGGAGTAGAAGCTTTAACTAAAAAGAAAATATTAACTCTAGAACTGCTAGAGCCTCCACAGACAAAAAATTCCTAGAGAGGTACTTATGGAAAACTTCTGCTTTACTTAACACTGCTGGCATGATACAGATTCATGAAGACAACTGAAAGACAGGCATATTTTGTTACATATCTCAAATGCCCGATTTTTACAGTTCTGTATTTTCAGTTTTTACCTGGACATATATATGCACACATGTGACTGTGATTCTTCTTCTCCTTGAAAAACAAAGTCATGTCTTCCAGTGTTTCACCCTTGGAAACCTGGAGCCATCAAAGTTGGTGTCTTCACTGAAATGCCTGACAAATCTTGTAAGAGATTTCTCCTTAGTTTTACAATAGCTCTCTGGACAGAAAGGAGAGTGCGAGCGGCTCATTTTCTAGCACTCTTATGAGGTCGACTACCACTGGCTGTTGTCGTGTTCAACGATTACCCCAGGCCGCACACATTCTTTGGCCTGGAAGCGCTGACCATGTTCCCTTTTACAAAACTGGTATCAACAAGTAAGGACACAGAAGTGTTCATTTCATTTTTATCCACTTGTTACCTGCCAGTACTTTCCAAACTTCTACTCTCCCACATACCCCCAGGGTATTCCCCGCCCTGTTCATATTTTCAATGGTTTATAACTTGAGGAATTAACTGTCTTTGATGTGAAAATCCTGGTACACAAAATCAGATGATTGACTCAAATTACTTTTATGGGATTAGTGTCTCATCTTAACAGAAATTTATTATCTACTGATAAAGCAAGACAGATTGCCAGATAACAATAGGAAGAAAGCAGCTATTTTGCTCCTGGCGGCTTTTTAGCTTACAGAACATGCAAACACCCCCTGCAACTAGACTAGCAATAAACTGACATTGTAGAGGTAAATCTAAAAGATTAAATGGAACACAACAGTAACTGAGATATGAAGTGATAACAGCAATATTGTGAGATTGGAAACACTGCGGTTTCAGCGAGACCTCCGCACCCCACTGAGGACATCCAAGACCATCACGTACAGAGGGTCTGGCACTGTGGGCAGCCTGACAAACAACAGAAAGGAAAATAAAGTTTTGACAAATTATTTATCATCACAGAACTACAGTATCTCACGAGCTCCAACTATGATTTGTTAAATTTTTTACTGTGTTCCCTGCCGCATTGTCTCCAGAGCAGTTAGCCTGCTGGTCTGAATACCAGACAAGACAATTTGGGGGAGAGGACAGAACTTCTACAATCAGTATCTAGACTACCTTGCCTTCCTTCTGTGGGACTCGGCAGACCTCAGACAATGCCTGAGCCTGTGAAGCATGTCCTTAAGATAGCTGGCTACCTGGATCTAATGAGGTTATAAGTGAGTTGATATAGTAGCTAGGGAAAGAGACAATGGTATCCTTACAGCACAATACAATGGCAAACTAACATGAAATACTACCTCTGAAAAATCATCACTTATTTAAAAATTTGCATGTAGACTGTTTATCTGACATAGGTTTAACACATAGGTCTTAGATCCTAGTTTTGCCAAAGCAGTAATAGCTCTACAATACAAGCTGCACACTGCAATTCCACAATGCTTTAAAGTTACTAGAATCCATGTTTTTCAAACTGACATCTGTGTTTACAACTCATTTTAAAAAGCTAATAATACTCTCAAATTGTCAGCCTGAGTCAGAGATTTGTAAATTGGAAAAATGGTAGAGCTGATTTGAGTCAGCAGAACTATTTAGCTAGCCCAACCCAACTGACATTTTTCTCAGTCAACTCTGTCATGACCCAACCTAATTAAAAATCATAATCAAACAAAAATTACAAGAGACTTCATTTAATCCAGTCCCCCAAACAGCATACCTGTAACACTCCTGAGATATTTAATCTGTTAAAGGCACCCAATGATGGAAACTTTTTAACGTTCCCCCCCCCCAGGCTATGTACTTCAATGCTTCATTACCATGACCACTGGAAAATTTGCCTAACATCTACTTTGAAATTTTCTTGCTCCAATTTAAGCTACTTTATGTCTGTAGTGGAAAAGAAAACAGTCTATTTCCTCAGGCGAGAGAGAAACAACAAATGATTTATGCCTACACCAAACTGACTCGAGTTCAGTGTTCTGCAGTGCTGCCATTTATTGACATCACACAGCAGTGACATGGACTTCATGAACACTTGGCATACCTTCTTTTTCAGGGAAAGTTTGCTTAGGTTTTTGTTTTAACTTCTTTCCCATCAAAACCAGTACAACACCTATGAAGGCAAGCCATGTTAAACTGCAGACAAAAATTACAACTGCTACCTTTTGATAAACACTTGGCTTTTTTTTTTTTTTCCACACAGCATCTAAACAAACCCTAAGCTAGAACAACAGACAAGAGGTAGGACCATGGAGTGCACAGCAGTTTGGGAACAATTATACAGAAAAAGGCTATGGGGAAAAGAGAGGAGGAATGAGAGTTTCTGTTTGGAAACATGAAGTTCTTACAGTAGGAAGAGATTAACATTTAACAAGCACTTATTTAGCAATGCTTCAGAAGCAGTTACTTTAACACTCTACTTCCAAATCTTTATTAGGCAGTATTCCCAATGAAAGGCTGCGTATTGGGTCTGGCTGAGATGGAGTTCATCCTCCCCACAGCAGCCCTCGCAGTGCTGTGCTCTGCACTGGCAGCCAGAAAGGTGTTGATAACACACCAGTGCTGTGGCTACTGCTGAGCGGGGCTGGCACAGCATCAAGGCTGTCTCCCCAACATTTTCACCCCCCTCGATGGCAGGCTGGGGCTGGGCAAGATCTTGGGAGGGCCCATAACCAGGACAGCTGACCTAAACCAACCAAACAGATATTCCATACCATATGACATCAGCTCAGATATAACAGCTAAGTAAAGGGAGACAGAAGGGGGCATCTTCATCTTCCAGAAAACCACTACGTGTACTGAAGCCCTGCTTCCCGGGAAGTGGCCAGACATCGCCTGCTGATGGGAAGTAGAGAATAACATCATTTGTTTTTCTTTGCTTTCGCACATGTGACCTTTGCTTTCACTTTATTAAACTGTCCTTATCCTGACCCATGAGCCTTTTGTTATATTTTCTCTCCCCTGTCCAGCTGAGAAGGGGGAGTGATAGAGCAGCTTTTGTGGGCACCTGGCACCCAGCCAGGGTCAACCTACCACAGATTGCTTTAGGAAATTGCTGCTGTTCACTTGCCTTTTCAGGGATTTCAAAATAGTAGAGTATGTTTCCCAATCTTTGGTTAGCTAACTATTCAGAAACTCCAATTACATGGTTATTGGGAAAATTCTACTTTACTTTCAAAGGAAAGCAAAGCGTTTTGTCAGAGAGCCTAGAAACACCCATGAGGTCTTGAACACACTCAAAGACAAATATTAACTATGATGCTGTTCAAAACCAAAGAACAACCCTACATCAATGCCAACTCCAAGTCAAGACCTTGTCTGCAGCATCCTATACAGAGAGGACAAAAAAAAGAAATCTTCAAGATTGGTGCAAATTAGTCAACACAATACTCAACTAGAGTCTGAAACAGCAACAGTCGTCATGCAAGTCGTTCAGCAAAACATCCTAGCATGTGCACACACTTCAGCTCTAAAACATCACCTCAACAGACGAGAGCAGAAGGATATGACATAAGATCAGCAGTGGCCTGCCTGCCTCCCTGTCAAAAGCAGAAGTTAAAATATCAGTGAAAACTTCATGTACTGTAACCAGACAATAGTGGGTGCTTTCTGCTTCTTAGTTGCTATTCTGATCTGCTGGATTAGAGGTGATAATCGCTCCGGGAGGCAGTGCTTTATACCTGCCAATCAGTTGTTAAGCAGTGAGCTATGAAGAACTGACAGTCTAATCTTTACGGGTAAGGACGTTCTAAGCATCCACGGTAGTGTCCACTTCCCCACCACAAAAACACAAGTGCTATAAGCAAATACTACTGCTGAACACTTTTGTATTGTGAAGCTAGAGCCAAGATTATTATAAATCACTGAGTTCTCTATCACATAATCCCACAGTGTCTGTACGTTTGGCAGCTTACCAAACTATGCACATAAGGATTTATTAGTGTTTTCTTCCATTTTCTTCCAGCACTGCAGCTACAGGTTTGCATTACTTATTTCCCTTGGCTTAAGGAACCGTTTCTTAAACTGCAGGGCTGTACCTCTGAAGGGATGATCAGAATATACTGCTGTAACAAGCCATGTCACATCCAATATCATTCAGCTTCCACAGCAATGGCATTTAAGCACTCCTCTTCCTTCCTGTTCCTGCAGCACTTTGCCTCTTACTGTTGTTTGGACAAATGTTTGCAGGGCCAAGTTGTAAACACAGAAAAGCAAAGCTGCTGACTATGTTTTTAAAGATGAGCAATTTAAATTGGATCTGTTTAAATGCATCTGAACTCCAGTTCTAGAATGGTCATATAAATAGTTTCTCTGGCACAACGGAAAGAGGGAGGGAAAGGACAACTGAAAACTCCATAAATCAATACTGCTGCTGAAGCTCCCTGCCACACTCCTATGACTCAGGCCAACAGCAGGGGTGCAGCCTAAGACAGGTAAATTAGAACTTACCTAACTATACTAGCTGACTTGGGTGTTCACAGCAGACATGAATCAAGCCAAGCTACATGGGGAACACTGGCTTTTTAAAACACTTAGATACACTAGGAATTGTTAAAACAAAAATTAAGTTACACTGTTAGTTTTAGCAAAAGTCCTGGCTGCCACCAAAAGCAGCTGCCTTTTACTTCCCTTTTCAATGCCACTGCTTGCCTCCTCCTGGCACTTCCCTCATGCTCCCCTGTGTATCCTCAGATTTCACCTAACAAGCTAGGAGCCACATAATCACAGGGCAAGTGGAGCAACTCAAGTGCCACCACAAAGATAGCAGCAGGAATGGATCTGGCCTTCTTAGCAAGAGTCACTGTCAGCATGGTTTTAGGTGATGAGGAAGCTGAACCCTGACTCAAGACCACGAGTTTACCACCTGTAAACTCCTCTTGATAGAAAGCATACATTTATTCAGTGGAACTTGAATGTACAATAAAAAGATTTCACCCTGTCTAGTTGTATATCACGTAGATTTTTCAGCATTATACAAGGCTAACCTTAAATTTAACCAAATTCTGTATGGAATAGACTACAGAATATGTGGCTTATTTATTACACCTGCCATATAGCACCTGTAGAACTCAACACCCTGGTTTACAAGCAAATCTCTCTGAAACAGCCCTCAAAAAACCAAATTCTACTCATTTAGTGCTTTTTTATGCTTGATAGAGTAACACAGATTAAGTAATTTGAAGCTGTACAACCCATTAGTTACATATCAGGTTAATCCAAGCACAGAAGCTGCATGAGTCAAACTCCTCCCCTTGCCCAAAGATAACCTTCTTTACCTCAGGAGATCTTTCTTTACCACAGATCATCTTCATTCTAATATACAATCTGCAGTTCCTTCCTGCAGGAAAACTATCCCCATCTCTTATGTACAACCATCCATCTGTCCCTCTCCAGTCACCCCAGCAGATGCCATCCCCTTGTCTCCATATTCTGTGGAGTCATGACAATCATGTGAATTAAGTTCTGTACACAGCAACTATTCCTTCACTCCTTCCAAGGAAGGGTACAGGCCAGGAATAAGCACCCCATGAGCATGTGAAAATGCCACTGTGTTTAAATTCATGGGGACAAAGCACATTTCTTCAACTAAAACTGTGCCCATACATAGAATTCATCAGGGACACACTGGAGACAAGTAAACCAGAGTCACACAGAATTCTCTAAGCCTAAGCTTACTTGTTGCAGAATTGGTCTTTGTAGCCATCTAAGACAAAAAAAAAAAAAAAAGATTAAGACTCTAAAGTAAAAGCTCTATGCTTAGTATAGGTCCCAAACAATATATATACTTTTTAAAGTTTTAATCACAAGGAAACTTGTATAATCACAGTATTATATTAACCTCACCATGAGAATCATACTCTTCATAACAAGTTCATGTATGAGGAGAGAAAAAGCAATAAACATGGGGGGAAAAAAACTGTGGAAAAACATCAAGCTTGAGCATTTAGGTTTTCTTATTCTTGTTTTAGAATATGTCCAAACTCATATAAAAAAAATTCTATTTTGAACAAATCACTTGTTGGCTGCCCTAATTCTACAGGTCTAATACACAAGCAGGTTATTATTAGATACTCCCCACCACAGATCAACAGCTGTACCATATACTAGGTAACTTTTAAATGGTAAAAAAGCCCATGCACCAAAATGAATTTGATTTTGAACATGTTATGAAATATTTTTGTCTATTATAATAATTTTATTTTGTCTGGAAACTAAATCCTGATATTTATAAAGCTGCATATGAAATTAGATCTATTACTGCACTTCCACATTACAAAAGCCAATTTGTTTACTGAACTACTTGTTTATCATGGTATCAAGTAAGCAGTGGACTAAAGTTTTCTCCAGCAAATCATTTTCATGTGCGTTTTAAACTTGCCTTATGTAAAACAAAATCTTACCTTTATTAGTAGGACTGCCACAATGTATTCCACTTATGCTTTGGACAAAAATATGTTGCAATGCACTATATATGCAAATAAGCTTTATTCTGTCATGCAGCATCCGGCATTTGATATACAGTCAATTGCAGCAGCACCCAGTCTTTTTAGGGCCCATTTTCTTTGCACAGCAGGTGTAAACAGCTCATTTTCCAGTAAATACATGTTTACATGGGTTGATTGTAAGTAAACAAAGCCAAACATCTGTTTAGTTATTAGTTTTGGTATCCATTTCTCTAACTTGCATTATCCCACTTAATTATCAACCAAAGAAAGCTAGTAGAAGTCAGACACTTCAAGTTGATGCGGTTAGTACAAAAAAAGGAAAATAAAAAGGAACACTCAAAGCACTCTTCAAAGATCATCATGCAAGTGTTGCAGAAAGTTAAGCCCATCACCCATTTTGTGTTTACCCTTGCAAGGACTTAATTACACGTGCAGCAGTCTTTGCATAGCACCCATTTAATCCATGCCACCAAAATGGTAAACTTGGTAGTTACCAATCATTTAGATGGGGGTCAAACGGGCTAATGCCTTAGATTGCTCTTAATCATAAGATATCCTCAGACAAACCTCCCCAGTCTTCATTCTGGCTCTACAAACACAAAATCAAGCAGCAGTGAAAATGTAATACGAACTGCTTTAAAAAAACAAACAAACAAAAAAACAAACAAAAAACCCCCAACATCTACCCAATTATTTACAGCTTATTTCCATTTAAAACAAGAGTTAGAAAATATTCTAAACTATACACAAAATTCAGTTATTTCACTCAAATGTATTTCAGCTATTGTTCTTAAGTTAATACAATATTATTAGGTCCTACTAAAAGTCCACTGTAAAGAAAGCAAACAACAGAAATGCATCAGTAAAAAACATCTGTTCAAAGACATCAAGTAGATGCATTAAAAAAACTCTTGTTTTTCATTTCTTAACAAGATAAAGGATATTAGCACCTTAAAAAAAAATAAGTTCTAGAGAGTTGTTTAAAAAGCTTCACCTGTGCTTGAAGGAGCATTAATTCAAAGATTTTTTTTTAAAAGAGAACTTAAGAACAATTTTTCATTATTATAACAGATTG
>JAVJGG010000058.1:19069745-19080789 GCA_035590195.1 Aviceda cuculoides
ATTGAGTGTAACAGAATAGGATGCTACCAAATTTACATATATTTAATTCAGTGACTAAGTTTCACACAGTATTATTAGTAACATTGATATTAAAGTAAAGCTTGTTCCATGAAAGAAAATAAGAGTTTCATTCAACTTATCTACCTACCACCCCTGAAGTAATTTAAACAATTTAACTCAAGAGCTGTGTAATCGTATTTACTATTAAGTCATTGTTATTACTTGCTGAGCTGTATGTGATAAGCCAGTCATCTTCATGCAGTAATGCTTGGTGCAGAAGTTGAACATTTTCATTTTAAATAATCTGTTAACCAAACATACTTAGATTTCTCAAATAATTGTGAGCAGTAGGTCTTCTCAAACTTTTTTTTTGCCTTTTTAAAATCAAATTCTCAGTATAAGATTTTAAAATAGATATACTTTTAATGCATCTGGATATCCACCACCAGAACTACTACTGTTGCTAGACAGGTTGGCAACAAAAAACATAGCTTCTCCTTTAAAAATAAATAAAGGCTCCAAAACACATACCAGCCATGTTCCTGACATCTGTACAACACACAGATAAGACCACAAAGAAATGAGAATCTAAAGAGCCAACACAATGGGATGTCTCCTGGGGGCATTCATATTCTTTCCACCTACTATTCTGTGGCACTCTAAAACCATCTTCACAGGTAGTGAGAATTTTAGGAAAGGGTAGTAGCACTGCAACATGACACATCATCTCAGACAACTGTCAGGCACCAGAGTAAAAATGGAATTTTCTCCTCACTATCTCAAGGTCCAAACATTAGCATTGCTCTTTTCAGCATTCTGCCAGATTCAGGGAACATGTTCTATTAAAATGCAGATTAATGTGCTCATTCAGAAAGAGCATCTAATTTTGAAGATAAGATTCTCCTTACTGTCAAGCAGTCCTCTGCAATTGTTCATTGAATTTACTGTTTATTGACCAAAACCACACGACTAAGCTCCTGAAAACAGCTATGGCATATGCAGCAGTGCTAAAATTTTCATAGTATCACCCTGACACAGTGCTTCTGCAGACAGCAACAGAATATCTCTGAAGAAAAATCTATCAGTTTAGTGTACAGATAATAAATATACCCCTAATGGAATTAGAATCTATAAGGAGTGCAGAGCGCTGTTAATATACCCTCAACAGCTCTACAAGAATTGCTTATATCAATGAATGATCAACTTCGTAGGTAGTTTTGCAAAGTGGATGTTGTTGGATCAGTATTGGAATTCACATCAGAGAGGGTACCGAACAGTTGCTAGACAGCAAGGACTTCACTTACACTAGTCTGTCTTATAATTGAAACTTCCTAATGTTTCAATTTGCAGAGCTGACTGAATGATATTTATATGGAAGACTCCTTCCTCACAACCTGTTGAGTCTTAACTTCTCATCAGCATTTTCATTTCTTTAATAGAATAAGACTACTCACATCTTACATGCATACACACTAAACAAAACAGGAAAAAAGGAGAATATTATGGAGACAGATTTAATAAAATAGTATTTTAAAGGTCTGAACAAGAGCTCCTCAGGTAAGAAGTGGACTGCTTTATCATTTTCAATTCATAAAGCCAAGGACAGGTTAAGATTTGACAACATGTTTCTGGAAAGACAACTGGATTTCTGAAGCATTCAGAAATCACAGCCTGCAAATCTGTAAGTCTTAAGCATCATGACACATCCAGAAAAGCAAGAAGCTTCACAAAGAACATTAAGATGCTGAACTGTGTTTTTCCAAAAATAATCAGACGACTCACATACAGACCAGTAAAATACTTAAATTGCCAGAAAAAAAGCAGTGTGAGAATGGGAATGGCATGAAATATGGCATAGTAACTTCTTGGATGATCAATGCCACTTTTTCAAGACGACATTTAAATCTGAAAAGGTTAACTTCCCCTCCCCTCATTCCTACTTGGAAATAAAAGAGAGATGCAGGTTCTACTATTAATTTTCTGGACCAATTCCTAGTACTTTAAACAAGTATGATTTGGTACATATTTGCAGGAAAGCCTACTCCACTGTACAAGGAAGACAGTTCAAAAGTATCTATTAAAAATATGGAAACATTTTTGATAAAGGGTTACAGTCCTGTCTGCTACTATTAAATTTACAACTAGTTGTCTTTAGAGGTTTGTTCCAAAGAGAAGTGATGTACCTATGATTACTGATTGCATGTATTCTTACAGTTCATTACATCTAAAGTCCAGCTGAATTTATATTAGGTATTTATGAAGCTACGGTGACTTAGAAAAGTGTTGGCAGGTTTCATCAGCAATTTTATAAACTCTATAGTACAGTCAATGACAAGCAAGAGAGCCATAAACATATATATATGAAGTCAGAAGTGCAGTTCTATATAGATTTTAATTTACTTTTTACTTGAACAGAATGATACAGAGAGCAATTAACACAAAACATACACAAAGAATAGATGATAGCATGATGAGGCTTGGAACTTTAACTGACACATTTGGAAATACCATGCTCACAGAGTTCCACACAATCAAACACTTCATAACGTTAGTATCTCCTTGCTCTCCATCCTGTGATCGCCGAATTGAAGAAGCAGTGTAGTTTTTATGACAGGAATAACCCATATCGAAACTGAACAACAAATTAACAAACTTTCCTAAGAAGAGGTGCAAGTAAATTCTTCCAAAGCGAAGCATATTATATATACAATGTTACAGATCACCACTGTAGTCAAGCACATACACAAGGCCTACTTCATTCAAAAAATAACCATCTGTTCAATTGATGTGGGAAAAGGAACACAAAAGCAACTGACCTCTTCACTTAAGCATAATATGCTTTATCGTGGTTTTGAGTAATATGTTTTGTGACAAACTATGCCAGTCTTTAAGAATAAGCAATTCAACTTTTTATTCCCAAGACTGTGGGTAAAAAAACCAAGCTCTCACACTCAAAGTATCTTACAAAAAGCCATTTCCACACGCATGCATTTTCTCACCTACTACTTAAAAAGCACCTACATTTTGAACAGCACAATTAAGAAAACATGCGGTACCTCAAAAAGTAATTAAACTGAATGCACATTCCCAAACTGGACTTACTTATTCTGCTTGTGTATAACTTCTACCTATCATATAAAACCAGAAATAGTTTCACTCCAGGTTCTTAAGTAACATCTAAAACCAATACCATAAACAAGCTCACTTTATTTGTGATCAATGTATCAGAGTCAATACCTTCAATATAAATGGGCAAGGCATACACTTCATACTTAAACCAAAAGATCAAACAAGCTAACTGCATTATAACCTCTTTCCTGCTACACATCCAACATCCTTCAGGGACTGGAGTCTGAAACGCATTTTACAAAAGTGTCAGCTACCAAAACACTACCGCAACTTACCGTATCTTCTACAAGTTGGGAGGGATTCCAATTCACAAAGATCATAGCTATTTCTTAATTCTTAAATAATGAACTAGCAACATATTCCTTTCTCATTCATGGTAACTCTCATAGCTCCCCATACATATCTTCTAAAATGTAATTACGGATCACCATCTGTGCCTAAAATGAAGCACATACATGCCTTAAGAACTGCAGTCTCAGACTGACCAAGCTGACTACCCGAAACCGAGCCAGAAGTTACACATGAAGAACGGACAGCAACGAAGGCAGTCAGATCTCCATTACAATAAAAATGTCACTATTCATTCTTGTTTCATATTGAGAGGAATACAGGTATAGCCAAGGCAAATAATGTCACTGCCAACTTCAGAAGGCAGTCTATTTCAGCAGTCTCCATTTAAAAGCTAACAAGTGAAAACCAAATTAATTGCATTAATTATGGTAAGTTCCTCAGGAGACTACAACAAAACAGGTGCTTACAAAGGCTGTTTCCTAAACCAGACAACAACCCTTATAATCCCACCCACTCCAGGCTCAAGTATCAGGCATTTTCTTTTGTCATTGCTAATGCTAACACTGCTTTATTTTGCCATATCTCAAGGACAACCTAATACCATCTTGACACTATTATGCATCCCTTCAAACCTACAGTTTCCAATTAGCACATTTCATCTCTATCAAGAAAGTTTTCATGGCATATGCAGGAAACTCACCAAGTTTTAATTTCCAAAAATGGTCATTCTAAAACTAAAAAGTTAAATCTACATAGCAACCCTAAGCATCTAGTGCACGTCAGCTGACACTAATAATTTAAGCACCCTTCTGGACATAGGATGAAGTGAGGGCTTGAGATAGCAAAGGAAATAACATGGGAAATAAGGTGAACTGATAGCATATCTATTACTCTTCATGTGGAAGGACTAGTAAATACAACCTGAGGCCAAACTGCAAGAGCCTAAGAAAAAACATTCACATAGTAATGATCAAAAATCAAAAAGCTAAAATAGTGATGGAAACAAACAAGTGTGATTTGCTGATAGATCTACTGGCCTTTCTATTGAGATACCGCTTAAAAAAAAAATATAGATTTTTAAGTATTTCAGATGCTGTGCAATCAACTACTAAAAGAATACATACACACCCAGAAAAGAATAGTGGTGAACAAAATGGGGATAATTTTTATAGAAGTATTTTGGAAGTTATGTAGAATACATAACAAAAGGGATTTTCACTCAAAGCCAATGTTTAGTAACTTTCTTCTGCTTCAAATGAAGATGAGCAAAGTCTGTATAGATTTGCTTGGTTTAGATATTAGAATCATTAACTCCTTGATTTTAGTGTTTCAGCACAGTAAATGACCATGAACTTCCAAGCACCATACTGAATTACTTGTACCATCAAATAAAAACACAGCAGTTAGACTTAAGTGAAAAAAACTGGATCCTCTCTTTTGCATAGAACATATTTTCTTGGTAGGTTCATGCATTAAAAAATTTAAGTACTATGAAATCATGCACAGGATTATCTTTTAGCTGTTCCACACACCACGTATACAAGTCATGCAACAACATAACGCATCTGCCAATTTTCTTCTTCCCAGCATAATTAAGTTGTTCACACAAGAAAAAAACCCCACCGTTTCAGAAATGCATGCCTTTAATTGCTAGTTAAGTATTTAAAATTTCTACAGCAAACAAGACCTAAAATTATCAAACAAGACACATAACAGCATTCTTTTGAACAGAAATATTTCTAGCAATAGATTTCCAAGGAAGCATGGAAGCACTGGAATAATTAGTTTTTACTACCATTCATATGGATAACATAGCTAGTATTGACAACTGACTATTGATAAGTTATCAAGTGGTAGTAAATGGGGGGGGTAAGGGAATGAATATTTGAGCTGAGAACATTACTGAAGAGCTAACAAAAAAAATGAAGGTAGAAAAAGCTTAAGAGGTTAGTAGGTTTCAGGCACTCTAGCAGTTAGTAAGGGGACAGCACAGCAAGATCTTAATGACAAACGAGCAGGTGCTCAGAAACAGAAGTACATCCTGGAAAACTGCCACAGAAAATACAAGGCAAGGCTATTAAGAACTAATTCACTATTCAGCAATCTATGCCTCTGCGTATTTTTTTAACATCATACAAATGGCTACTTAATGTATTTATAATGATTTTCCTTTGTATAAGTATTCTGTACAGCTTTTAATCTTTAAGGTGCTTCATATATTAATGTATGCAGCATTACTAATTAATAATGTTGTGTATTCAACACTGATTAGTAATTTTTAAATTAGGCAATATGAGTATTCAGGGCCAAATAAAAGTCCTTTTGTTGCACATAATTAGAATCTGACATGGTCAAAAACAGACACAACAACCCTGCTAGAAATGGTCTGCATTTGGAATCAAACCGCATTTCATTCCAGTAGCTTCGAAGTATTCTAGGAAGCAAAAATTAACTGAAAGTACCAAAAAGTCTTTAGTTGTGACAAATTATTATTTTAACAACCCTCTTCATCACACTCAGCGTGCACATAGCAGCAGTTGATACTAAAACCAAACCTCTACAGAAAGAGTCCAACTTTATTGGAGGCTCTATTTAAATACAAAGTCAGACTTTTGCAGGTTTTATAAACTAAAAAACAAATATATGGAATAGTTTCATACTTGATCAACAGTCAATATAATACAACTCAGAATGAAAAACAAAAATCAAACATAAGACTACAGTGGTGCTGTGATAAACTGTTACATTCCAATTTAATCAGAAAAGATTTAATAAACCTTGACAGAACAGAAAATCTCAGTGACAGGGAAAGGAACGGTAATCAGAGTAAAGCTATCAGGGCAAGGGAAAAGTCTCCCATTGAAGAAATGATACGTCCTTTTGCGTAAAATTTTCAACTTGAAATTATATTAAGTGTAAAAAGACAATGCTAATTGCTTGGATAGAAAATCAGTAATTACTTCCTAGAGGTAGAATGCATTTTTGCTATAGAAGAGCCCTAGGAAAATTATGAAAATAAAACTCAAAACCAGTGAGAATGAGAAAAAATACAGTAATTCTATTTTACATATAATTAACTGTGCATCTGCAGGGAAGAGACTGGAATAGATAACTAATCTGTTATATCTGTTTTAATATAAAGAAGAGCAAAAAAATTTAAGAGAGTAAGGGGATTATTTCCTCTCCGCCCTTGTAAACTGCAACAGGACTTCTGGTTAAGATTAATTCCTTCTAAGAGTAAAGAAGGGCTCAACAAAAACTGCATCAGAACACAAGCAGTAAATAAATGCATGTATTTCCTTCCTAGAAAGATAGGGTAGCAAATCTGTGTGTAATGGCTGACCTTTTTCATAACACTAACTAGCTGTTGACAGACAAGAACTATAACGTGCTGTGGATTTGCCTGTACTCTGAAAGGATTACAAACACAACTATGAGGGTAAAGGACATTATGTGTTTCCCCATCCTATTAATACCACGTTCAACAAAAAAGAGTACCAAGTGGAACACAGAATGTTTATATGAGAATTAAGCAATTAACTCGCAAGACAAAATAACAAATTGAAGGTTCACGAGGGGAAAAAAAAAAAACAGAGAAGCTTACATTTATATAGAATCTTACCAGTGAACCTGAGTACATTTAAAAAAATTAAGGTTCATCACCCCTGTTAAACCGTATGTTTCACTGACTTCACACAGCACTGATGATTCCCCCAGCACACCAGAACTCTGTGACTTCCATTTAGACATTCAAGGACCTTAACACTGACCTCAAGACTACACCAATTCAGTAAAACAAAACAAAAAAACAGCATAGGATGGAGAAACATGGGGAAATGATACCAAGTTTTTCTATACCATTGAACCCCTTCCCTTCAAATGTTTTCCAAAGAAAAACTGTAGAGATGCAATCTGCCTGTCTTCAAAGTTACTAATGAACAAAAAAAGTATTCAAAGTGAAAAAACAAATGTTCTTACACTTAATTTTGTTATGCTTCTATGGCACTACTATTACTGCTTTATCAACTGAAAAGACAGAAATGTTCCAGAGTAAGCAACCTATAGCAGAAAGGCAGGTCTTTAGAGTAAGAACTATACCTGAATGAGTCTCAAAGAAGAGAGTCTAGCTTCTGGATTTCAGCAATGAAACAGTAAAGAAGTGAACATGCATCAGGTATGACAAAAAAACTAATGGTTGATTAATAAAAAGAAGTGAAAGACACAAAACTAAATTAAAGCAGCATGAACTACCATTATCTAGGTATACACATAAAAAAAGCCACTTGCATTTCTAGCAAAACATAAAATCACAGTAGGTTACAACATAAACATGCCAAACAAAATGAAAAGAACAGATAATGTCACCATATAGCACAATTAGGACAACTAACTAGAAACTACATGCTAAGCATGCTAAAAAGCACTTTCTACAAGCTGAGAGAAACAGGAGCTTTTTCAAGTCACAGCCTACCATGCTGATACTTTGGACAGAGAAGTTGAAATTTGCTTACCTCCTGTAAAAGATCTGCCTGTTCAATGGCTTTGAGAACATTTTTCTTTGAAGTCTCTTGAACTTCCCCTCCTAAAAGGAACTCATCCAGAATGAAATAGGCTTTTTCAAAATTGAAGATGATATCGAGTTCACATACCTAAAAAAAACCCATCAAGCATTACTGCAGAGTGGGAGGATACTATCTATTGAGGGATATCCTCTCACAAAACTTAACTTGTTCAGAGCTTCACCAAATTTCACCATATCAAGATGTTAGCCTCAGGCTATAACCTTTTAAGAAATCAAGTCCTGTGAGAAAAAAATTAAAGGAAAAGATCTTTTTTTTGCTTGAGTTAAAAACAGTTATAGCAACCTCTTTGAAAAACGTTTTCACTGTTAAAAAGGGTTCAATTCACTACCATCAGTATGATGTGGTTCTTCATGAAGCACAAGAATATCCTTATAAAAGCTCTCTTCTTGCCTGCAGTATCCAAAGGCAGATCATGTAATCTTAACAGAAAAATGTGAAAACAAATCTCGAATTTCTCGAGCAGCAGTTTTTCTAAGAGTGCTAATGTACATTACTACACTTTGTGTTTGCTACCTGGGTAAGCAGAGGTCTATCTTTTCTTTCCTTACCACTCCTGCTAGTTCACAACCAACTGCCTCCTCTGGAAGCAGATCTAAGAAGTGCTCACACAATAGAGCAGTGCCATGGAGAAAAGCTGGGTGCCTAGACAGAAAGCTAAGGATTTTATCTGACCAAGTGAGACTACTATGAAATTAAACAAATACAGGCAGTTAACACCAGAATACTAACAGTTGTTCTCCCAAATTAATAATTTTTTAACAGTTATACAGGCAACCATCAGTTTAGTTTGGCTAAGCAAGCAACATAAAATGTCTTACAGGCACCTTCTCAACAGCTAATTGATTGTGTTTTTTAAAAGTGCTGTGGGCATTAAAACAAAATGACATAATATAAAGAGACTATGAATCTATAAAAAAATAAAAAGAAATTACTTACACTGCCAAAATACTTGTCAAGAAGTTCTACATAGCGATGAATTATTTCCAGAGTTATTAGTTCATTGTCCTGATCTTCAATAGCACAGCAGAAATAGAGGCTTGCGTATCTGTAATAATAAAATAATCCTGATGTTAGCATAAGGACATGAGCAAAATGAACGCACTTGAGATGTATTACGTTCTCAGTAGTCCTTCATACGCAAGTTAAGCATATTATTACTCTAAATCAACAGCCATGCAAGTTCTACCAAAGAATGGCTGAAAAACCAGCAGACATACACACGTACAAAAGGGATCTTCCTTGAGTCAAGCAGGACTTCAGTCTTTACCATCCTTTAGCTGACAGAATTAAATTAGCCTAAGAGGTGGCTGGAAAAGGAAATGTACTTGCTTGTTTGGCCTCCTGGCAGAGCTCTGGGGCAAGGTATTTTCTCTACTATCTGCAACATCCAGACACCACTATATTAATCAACAGATTCGATCTTAAATTTTTATCAAACAAGCTACACAGCGATATTAAAAACTACAGAAAATGCCTTGGGAAGGATAAATTGAATTAGCAATGAGGATTTGGTCTTTGTAGTGAATTTAACAAATGCCTCCAAAACTAACACTAACATCATATAACCCAACTGCTATTATGTCAACAACTCAATCACTACCAACTGTCCCAGTATTAGACTAGTGAGAGGCCATCAGCTAGATTCTAGCTAGTCTAGTAATCCACTTCCACCTTGGAAGACAGGGAATTCTTTACGTCAGATATGATCTTGAGTTCCACTTTAACAAAAAGACCATCCAATCCTACTGTGACCTACCATACACTTGTTCAAGTCATGTTTAGAAAAGCTGGAACAAAACAGGAATGAAAGCTAAAAAACCCATTTAGTCTTTTCTAAAGTGCCAAAACCATATGCCATACAGACACACATGGCACAAATGAGATTTCAAGTAACACCTATTGTAACTGGTAATTTACATGAACTAGAAACAGCTTTTGTTTACCTGTTTAGAGAGGACAACTGGCCCCATTAAGCACTCTGAGTAGCCAGCCCTATTGAAAGACAAGTCATTCAGATGTGAATGCCAAGTTTAAGATGCATATTTGTTTCCCATGCACAGAAACACATACATCTTTTAAACATTACACATATTTTATCAGCTAGGACTTTGTAAGTCCACAAAGAATCTGTCAAGGTTTTTGGCTGTAAGTCCTGCAAAAAAGATGTTGCATTTTGTAGTATGTTCAAATTTGTCTCCCAGCCACTCGCCTAGTATCATTCATGACCTGAAAGTCCCCCCACTCTGCTCTAGCAGAGTCAAATTGCATGGCTTCATCACGAACAAATAACCAGAGTAATTCTTGAGTAAAAGTTTTAAACTAATATAAAAAAATTACTGCTTACAACTTCTTTCCACCCTACCACAAAACATGACGGGAAAGAGAAGACGACACCTCCATTGAAGCACTTAAAACTTTAATTCCCTTGCTCTTTCATCTCTTCACCATGGTGACTTCTCAGCTCATCAGAAGTCCTATCTGAGCATGGTTCTTTTGATTTTACACTGTTGTGCTTGTCCCTAACTAATTTTTCAAGGACATTTACAGTCCTTGTAGTAGCTTGCAAGATTCAATCTGTATAAGGCATCTTTTAGACAAAGCTATTTTTAAAAGTATCGGAAAGAGATACTATAAAGAAAAATCATTCCTACTGAGGAATTTATAAGTCAAACTCCATGTTATTGTATTCCATTGTAGCAGAAAAAGAGCTTTGGCACATTAGTTGACATTTACACTAATTACCAGCACTCAAGCCAAATCCATCTAAACAAAGCTTTCTTCATATTCAGATGAGCAGCACTGATTTTGATGAAGTGTAGTTAAACTGTTCCCTTACAGTGCTTAAACCCAAGTTGAATCACATACCAGCAGACCTCATCAAATCAAATTTGACTCAAGATACTTGAAATTTATCCACATGGGACAGTCCTTTTGTGCTTCCTTATTACTTAAGAGTCTCTTTTGATGCACAGAACTATTTTTATGCAAATAACCGTAAAAAAAAAAAAAGGGGGGGGGGGCACAAAACTACCTAACAAAGT
>JAVJGG010000058.1:19095674-19113252 GCA_035590195.1 Aviceda cuculoides
GCAGGGCCGGCTCCTGCTCGAAGCTGCTGGAAGCTCCCCCGGCTCCGAGCCGGACCCGCCGCTGGCCCAGGCCGAGCCCCTCAGCGACGGCGGCAGCGCCTCGGGGAGAACGGAGTTAAGAGGGGAAACCTGCGGGGAGCGGGGATCGGGATGGGAGAGGAACCCCTCTGCGGATACCGAGGGCAGTGAGGAAGGAGGAGGGGATGCCCCCGCAGCCCGTGGTGAGGCGGCAGGCTGTCCCCCCCAGCCCGTGGAGGGGAGCGGAGGCCCCCCAAGATGGCCGCCGCTCCGTGGGGAAGAAAGCCCGCGCTGGAGCAGGCTGGGACTGAAGGACTGCAGCCCAGGGAAGGGACCCACGTTGGAGAAGTTCATGGAGGACGGTCTCCCGTGGGAGACACCCACCAGCGGAGCAGGGGCCGAGTGCGGAGTCCTCCTCCCCCTGAGGAGGAAGGAGCGGCCGAGACCAGGTCTGACGGACTGACCCCAGCCCCTGTTCCCCTGCGCCGCCGGGGGGAGGAGGGGGGGAGAACCGGGAGTGGGGGTGAGGTGGGCGGGAGGGAGGGATGGGGGAAGGTGTTCCAAGGTCTGGTTTTACCTCCTATTATCCTTGTTTTGATTTGATAGGTAGTAAGTTAAATGGATTTTGTTCCTTTCCCAAGTTGAGCCAATAAAATGGATTTTGTTTCTTCCCCACGTTGAGCCTGACTTTTGCCCATGACCATAAGTGGGGAATGATCCCTCCCTGTCCTCGTCTCGACCCATGAGCTTTTCTTTATATTTTCTCCTCATTCCACTGGGGCCGGGGTGGGGAGGAGTGAGCGAGCGGCTGTGTGGTGCTTTGTTGCCAGCTGGGCTGAAAACACAAAAGGGATACTTTGCTTCACTATTTTGTTTCACTCTTCACAAATTCGTGAATGTCTTGTTGTCTCTGGGTATTTTATGGCTCTGGACTTGTGCTTCATCTTGTTTGATACCTTACCTTCAGGTCACTTTGTTCCTTCATTCACATATTTTCTTTTTTAATATGTGTTCTGCTGCTTCTGGTACTTTCACACACACACTTCTACTCACGCTCCATTAAGTGCGATGTTAATATTTGTTACAGAACAGTGCAGGCTCCTTCTTTTTCCATGAACGCTTTGTTCCTCAAGTGCAACCCTCACTCTTTATTTCCATATATATGGTTGCGTATCAAATACAGGTGCAAGCCTGTCCCAGTAAGGCGGCCCCATTTACTCTCTGACTTTAGGATTCTGCCCTATTCCAATGGGTCATTAGTGGAACAAAGCCAAAAGGACATTCAATTATTCGCTCAAGTCTGAAAGGCCAGTGTTTCAAAACTGCAGAGTGTGCTACTAACAAGAATGAATCCTTTGGCAATGTATCCTTTCTACTGAAAATACTTGCCGTGTGGAACCCAAGACCCTTATTACAAATTCATGAATGATTTTAATCCATCCTGGCAGCTTTCATAAGCATTGCAGTCATCTGGAAGCAAAAAAAGATCATGGGTTTGTGCAAAATAATACAGCTATGCTCATATTTGATCTAGCTCTCTAGTGGGAAAGGAATATTTAAACTTTTTTTTAAAAATTAATCAAGAGACGTTTCTGCTATATTACATCTCACCAATCTATTTAGAAGTCTTATTCAATAAGAGATGATAACTCAATGCAGAGCATCAACAAAAGAAAAAAAGGTGTCTAAAATGCGCACAGCACTTGATGTGTTGGAGGAGTTGTAAAATGATGTTGTAAAACTTAACTACCAGTTGTCAGAAACTAACACTCTAATAGGAGAATCCAGCTATCGAGAAGTCCTTTCATTTCTTCATAATATTTTAAACTCTTTACCCAAAATGTGAGTTTCTCTTTGAGCACTCTTAACTTAGGCATCATTTGTTGCAGAGGCAAAGCTGTCAGAAAGGAAATCAGAGCTGAGAGTGAGCAGCTTTTATTTCCCTGGGGCATTATGGTGTGAAATTATAGCAACAGTCAACAAGTAACACTTATTGTGGTAGATGCTTGAAGAAGTACCCAGTAGCTGATTTCTAGTACAATTTTCATAATATTATTTTTCCCAGTAAGCAACTGTTGTGGAAACAAAAAAGATACTGTGGGATCACAAGTCAGAGAGGAATCATGCATGGGAGAGGATGCATTGAAGTGAGTAGTGTTTCAGAGCTGTGCTGTATAATACAGTTGACCCTGATGTCAGGCCAAAACTAAAGATTCAAACTTTCAAAATTCCGTCTCTTATTTCTATAAGAGCCAAACACAGCTGAGGTTTGGATAGGGCTCCTAAACGCTATGAAATCTCTTCATTCTGTAAGTGGAACAGGCTTGTCCCACTTGCTCAGATTTGCAAAAGGAACTCGGGTAAAGAAAGGTTATAATTAATCTCTCTTCCCAGTCTGCCATGAAGAAATTACAGTTTTACAGCTTGCTTTGCCACTGATAAATAATATCAATAAAAAAAAATAATAATCAGAATTAGGCATCCCTCTTCTCTATTCAGTCACAAATAATTTGCATTCAGGGGTACCAAAGAACAACGTAGTGAAATCACCCTCAGGCAGCTGAACAGTCCGAAGAAATTAAGTCTGTGTATAAACTACGCGTTGGTTGGTTGGGGTTTTTTTTAATCTATAAAAAAAACCCCCAAAAACCCAAAACCAAATCTTGAGACCCATGCCTGAAACAGAGCAACAAGCCGGGGAATATTTAGGTTGGTTTATATTTATTTACAAATGTTGATAGCAGATGGTTACCAACATTTCATCAGTATGGCTGTTTAAGCAACTTAAAAGCTGTAACAAACAGCACAATTTGTGTAGCAGCTCGCCTTCTTTAGCCCACTCTTACTTGCGTTATCCAGAACAACTCCCATTACAATTCATCACACAGCTAAGTAGCTAAAAAAGGAAATAGATGCAAGTGCAAAACCAGGAAAGCAGCTTGGTTGTCCAAAACTAGAGATCAGTGGTTTCTCCATCATGGATGCCTGCTGTGAGTGATAGTTCCATGCACAAATTATTGTTTTCAGAAGATTTCTTCCTCTCCTAAGTACAGCATGTACCTTGGTTATTAAAGCTTGTAGAAGCGACAGATGCAGACACTGCCTTAGCTGCTAGATAGGCGTGATTTGTTTCACTGCTCTCTTTTTAAGAGAGCATATATTTAGCAGACAAACTAAATTAATCTGTTTTTTTCCCACATTACCCTTTTATTTTCATGCAACACCCAAACTGGCTGAGATGCAGTGATGACTGACAGATGAAGGCAGCTAGTCAAACGGATGCCTATGATTCCTATCGTCTAAAAAATACTATGTAAACAAAATAAATACATACAAATGGGGGTCTGAGCTGAATTTCCCAAAAAGAAGGCCTCACACCTAAGAATATCGCATCTAGAGTTGTCATAGAGGATATACCTTTTTTTTTTTTTATATACCTCCCACTGAAACAGTTTAATTCAGGTGGGCTCCTCTTTCTTGGATACCTAATTCACTCACAAAATCATGAAGAAAGATTATGTATTCATAGGCAGCTGGACGGAACTACTCGTGATACCAAAGTGGAGGTAGAAGAAAACAATTCTATCACCATAAAAGGGATGGGCAATATAATGAGCAAGCAGTGCCTCACAGCCTGCCTGGCGCCAGAAACCTCCGTTCAGCAAGAGCTCAAAGCACGTGTGCGCGTTTCTGTCTGAGAAAGGATTACTGACTGTACGCTTGGAAATTGAAAGGGGTACTGACGGCACTAATGGGATCCTTCCTGGGAAAATTCTATGTACAGTGGCGATGCAATGTCGTAAAAACCAGGTGCAGTCTGAACCAGAAATGGGTGTGGTTTAAGCTGATTTAACTGATTACATTAAAAATATTAAGAGGCTGAGGAAAAAAAAATGTTTTTCCTTTCCTCTCTTTCCTTTATATGTAGTACACGCTCAAAACAACTTGTGTGAGAGTGAGTATCTCCTTAATGAGGAGGGGTGTGCTTTTAAGAGATTCTTTCTGCATAACGTGATGCGTTCCACGGCAAGTTTTATTTAAGACCGGCACGTGCGTGTTCAGGTCCGATGCTTGCAGGGTATTTGCCCACCGTACGTGTTGCTGCGGTCCCGTGGACGCGAGCCCGCCGTGGGAGCCTTTCAGTGCCGCGGTGTGGCCCATCTCCCGTCGCCTCGTGGTTTTTCCGTACCCGCTTGCGTGTAGCGGAGTGCGGAGCCGGCCGCTCTCCGTCCGCAGGGACTGCCCTTGTGCCGGGCCGGTGGCTGGGGGACAGGGGTGCAGGGCTGCCCGCGCTCCGGCGTGCCCGCAGACCCCCCCGGTCCTCGAAACAGACGGGTGCTAAGTCCGTTTTGGGCCTTAAAGCAGCGCCAGGCTGCAGTCACCGGGCTGGGGAGGGGATGACGGATGGGTGCAGCCCGAGAACCGGCTGAGAGCCCCGAATGACTCCGGTTTGGCCATCGCCGCGCTGGAGGAGACTTGGGCAGCCTCGGCGCTCGCCTGCCGCTGAGCGCGGAACCATCCTGCGCGGCCGGGCTAGGCAGCACCCGGCCGGGGAAGGGGCGCCGGGGAAGGATGCGGCCGTGCCACGGGGTCGTGCCTGGCTGGGGCTCGCAGCAAGCCCTGGGGCTCGGGGCGCGTGCAGGGCCGCCCTCCCACCCACGCGGGGCAGGCGCCCACGGAGCCAGGCGTGCGGCGTCTGTCTCTGAGGAGAAGGCAGATCCGCCAGACGCCGGGCAGGATCCACGCGGTCGCAGAGCGGGGCCCGTGCCTCTCCGTCTCTGGGGAAGCAGAAGCTGTGGGCCTTGCCGGCGGCGTATGCGACCGGTGCCGTTAGACGTGTCGTAGAAGTTGCTGGTAATGACGTATTTAGGTTAGAGCAGATGACATTTTCATTAGCGGTGCTGTTTCTGGAGAGGAGCGCTGAGTAGTGATCATTATTATTGCTTTAACAGATTGTATCTGTGCAGAGCTGCCGCCTGCCACTCTCGGTACCGCGCTGTAGAGACAGCCCTGGTTTTAAATCCTAGTGGGTGACCTTATTATCAGTTCCATGTTTTCAAAGCCCGCAGAAGCCTGGCCCCAAATTATGCAGTTTAGAAATAAATACATTGCAGGGCTCCTTTTCGTTGCTGTTTGCTTCTGGGTCTTTAGTATCCATACAGGTCATTTTTCATTTTTCTGTCGGGCTAAGATTTTAGGTGTGGGAAGCAAGGAAGGAAGGAAGGGAGAAGAGGGGAGGGAAGGACAGGACAGAAGAAAGGAAGGAAAGGAGGGAAAGAGGGGAAGAAGAAGGGGGAGAAGGGAAGGGGAAAAGGGAAGAATAGCAAGCAAGAAGAAGAAGAAAAATAATTTCTGCAGAACACCACCAGGAACTATGCCTTTAAGAAAAGAAACAGGTAAAATAACTTTCACATAAAACCAGAGACAATAGCTCTGTCAAGACTTGGCTCGCTGAACAAGAGTGAAAGGCAAAGTAAATGAATACATTTTATCCAGCAATAGCTTGTCAGCTTAAAATTATCCATGCCAGCACACACATTAACAGGGTTGTAAAGCCACCCCATTCCCTTCTCATAAATTCCCCAGCTTGAATTAGTCAACTTGAGATTTCTCGTCCCCTCAGTACTTGTGATTCTTGGGACTCTAACCCACAGCAGTCCAGGTAATGGATTACCTTGGTGCTGAATTTTATTTTATTTCCTGAAGTAAGAGGGCTGGGATTTCAAGCTTTTACACTTGAGCGTTACCTTTACTTTCTAGGCTATTGAATATGCAGGTGCAGAAGGACAGAGTAATTCGGGATGTGTGGTTTCTCTAGCTGGCTGAGGGTCACAGAGGTGATAATTCAGAAGAGGAGTTAAGACAGTGGGGGATCCAGGAATAATTGTTTGGACGATGCTACAAAAGTACAAAATGGTTTTGGGGAAAACAGAGCTTTGTCTGGAGGACCAACCTCCCTAAGGCCTGTCCAGGCAGTCACCCGAGTCAGGGTGAAATATGGCACGGATTGTTTGGAAGGTGCGACTTTGGATCCTTGTGCTGTGTAAATCCCGACATCCACCCATTTAATAGGCAGGTACAAGTTACACCACTGGCAAGTTCGGCAATGACTTTAATTTATAGTACAAATCCTTCGTCACAAATCTGGAGAAAATGACTCCAAAACATGATCCTTGACACTGGGAACAGTGTCACTTAAACGCAAACTGTGGATTGGCCGTGGTCAAAGCTTTCTGCTATTCATTCCTTCCATTTTAAACGTGTGTAGAAAGAATGGATTTTGTAGTTGAAAGCCTGGTAATGCTGTTATCCTTGTTCAATTTTTTAGCACCATCTGTTCTTCCCAAGTAGAAATTCCTGACAAATCGTGTGAGCAAAAACTTACTTTATTTCTCCATGCAGCAGATGAACCATTAGAATTATGGAAATCTGGTTGGGCAAAGAAATATGTTTATAAAATGATTGGTTTAAGTCTTTGTTTTCTGAGAAAATGACTTTTTAATGTACTGACAGCTGTCTCCCTCTGGCATGTTTTCAGTTTAACAGTTTATGTTGGAGCCAGATCATTTGTTTCATAACTGGCTGTAGCATAACAAACAGCACTTTTAAATCTCCAATCAGCCCACGTATCACATAAATATTATCTGTCCCAATTGGGATACTTTTCGAATCACTGTGTTCTCTTAATCATGCCTGAAAAACACGTAAATAATATGACCACTTGATAATCCTCTTTTAAGTCACATAGATAAAAAAGTGAGTTGACTGAAACATTTGGATATTTTTATTAGGTCATTTTAATTTAGAGTCAAGGAAGCTACCCAGCACATTAATGTATATTTATTTATTTGCTAAAATAGTTCTATAGTGCTTGTTTGAATCCTATCTAGAAAACAAACATTATTTTCTGATCCCTAGAGCTTTCGACGCCCACTGTGCTGGGCACTGTGCAAATACAGCCCTGATGCCTACAGGCTAAATCAGGGGTTCATTTAAATGCCTTCATACCTCGCTTGTAGATAGGAGAGCCCCGGGCTTCATGGTCCAGTCCCTCCATCTGTATCCAGTGGTGTCCAGCTGGACCCAGGCTGGTTTTGTGCGGGTGAGCGCAGAGGTCTGCACGCAATTCGTTGTCAGCACTCCCATCCCTTGAGCACCACACAGGACGTCCTCAGCACCGCTTTGGTGGTGCTCAGCCTGCACCTTGGGTTGAAAACTGCGGTCTGAAGGCAGAAACCGAGTCGTGGTAGGGCAGCTGGAAGCGAAACAGAGGGAAGTTCTCTTCATTTCCATCTAAAGTGGTCTTTTGACGTCGTTTTATCACCTTAACGGTATGTTGTGGACATGACCTAGAAATGGCAACATGGGACTGTTATTTCTGTTACTGGCAGCGTGGTGCTACCTTTCCCTGTTTCACAGGGAAAAGAGAAGGTTATAGGCCAATTGATCTGTAGCGTGTTCTGTGTACCGTGATGCCACCAATACTCGTTTGATAAGGATTCCTTAACATTGTGTTGAAGAGATGTTGGTGATTTTACTAATTGATTAGATCCACTCGTTGTGGAACCAGAGCAATGCTCAAGCATCTCCTCAAGGCTTAAATATGTTCTTTGTTCCTGAACGATGGCATTTGTACATTCTCCTAAATCCCGTTCTTCAAATAAATTTTGCAGCCAAGGTGGCAAGGATCTACTGTAAGTAGAAAAATTTCTTGCTAACCAAACAGTGAATGTTACCAGTCTCTGGCATATTTCTGAGGCACATCTGTGTCTGTGATCTGTCCCTGGGCTGTATACATTCAGAACTGAAACATTTCTTTTGTGTCACAATAATGTGCTTACGGACCGTGTAAAAACAGAACAAATATTAAAACCTTTGCAAGCCTTATACCACAAATGAATAGATGCATAAGGAAGGAAAAATAAAAGCTCTCTGTAGAGATAAGCATCTGGATAAAACATCTGTAAGGGAAAATGTGTCTGGCGGATGGCTTTTCAGATGAAAACCAGAAGCCCCTTTAAATAAGTATTTGTTGGCAGGCTGTTGGAGGTTGCAGCCATGGGTAGGAAGGGTGGTCTTCTGACATGTGCTGCCGAGGTTTTCACTATAATCTGTGACAGTGCTACTGTGACACCAATGTGAAACGGGGAGCTACAGAGGCAGCATTGCCAAGGTTATACTGCCTGTGCACTGTACGGGTTCCTTTCTCTTCCCTTCCCTACAATGACTGGCAAACCTGAATTAACTCTGATTCAAGGTAAGGCTTGAATATCATGACTGCACTGGGCCCTGGGAGGTCTCATTGAACATAGTATTTGTTGTGCCCTGGTCACAGCTCTAGAGCAGATTGTACCATATGGAGCCATGTGAGTTCTGGGATAAAGGGAGAAAGAGACAAGAGGGCTCTTTTGGTAGGAGGCGTGATGAACGGGAACATATTTTAACCACGGGATTTGCCATGTCAGGTAGGCTGACCTTCAATGGCAAAAGAAGCATAATAGTCAGAAAGGGAGCTATGGGACTTGTGTGAATGTCTTAAATGATCCAGTTCCAACTTGAAGGAATAATAAGTGAGGCAAGTACATGTTGCTTTTATTATTTAATCTATCTCTTTGTACTATTTGCATAACCTTAGTGAAGATCCACTCATTTTGGAATCTGAGAAGCCTGCATGCATTATACGGTACATACGTCACATGTCTTTTAGGACATGGACTCATATTATAGAAACTCTGGGGAAAACCTTCAGTTTAAGCTATATAAGCTGAAGCTGTACCTGTGCTTACCTGCAGATACATTGCCGCTCTCATCTGATCATTTTGTCTGTGGGAACCAGACTGGATGAGAGAGGCCAGTTCACAGTTGCTTCTTGCCTTAGTTCAGGTACCAGAACTCAAGGGTGCTCCCAGGTTTGGTCACAGAGGTAGAAGTGGAGGTAATCTTCAGGGCTAAACAGTTTTATTGTGAAGTCCCAGCTCTCAGGTGTTAGTGAATGAAGGAGCTGAACCCAAGCCCATGTGCAGAGATCTTACATCTGGGTCAGTCTTGCTCCCTCTCTGACTTGGGAAGCTCAGACTCGTGGTATGTAGGCAAAGCAGTCATGTCTACCTGAGCAGTATTCAGTCCTGGGGAGCCCTGCCAGCGCAGTGGCATTCAGGGTGGGTTTTCTCCAAGTGTCGGGGGTTTGGTGCAGCACGGGGTGGAGAAATAGCTCTCCTAGGTGAAAACAGTGCAGAGGAGAAAAGCTGAAATTAAGCCACAGTAGTAGAAACAAAATATTAATAATTCTGAGTACAAATTTCTTCATAATTTTTTTCAAGAAAGACCCCTCGATTCTGTGTTTTAAATTGTGGCATCTCTTGCAAGATGCTCTCAGCTCCAAAGTGTGTCCTAAAGTATATTTTTTTGCAGCTATTCAGACGGCAGTAGAGTGTCAGGAAAATCACATTAGGTGTGTGTGGATATATAATAGCATTCATGAGCTTCCGTGATGACACAGGCTTTGTTGAAGCTCTCTGACTATAACAGATCTCAAATAAGTGATTGTTCTGAATAAATTGTCTATGCTATTGTTTTCCTACTGCAAACAGAACTGAGCCATTTTTAAACAGGCTGGATAAAAATGACACAGAATTCATCGTGTGAAAGAAAAGGACAATTTCAATTATATTTTCTCCTGGTATTTTCTGAACACTTCTCATAATGTTTCTTTTTTTATTGCACGGTTCTGTCAGTTCACGAACAGGCAAGGCTTTGGGAAGTGTTGCCTCCCACTAATAAACATGGGAGTAGCACACAATCATTCACTTAACGTTTTGGAACAAGGAGTCTCTTGCGCAGCTACAAAAGGGGCAGAGCTTGGGAAAACTTTGATGCGGTGTTTCTCCAAGCCACAGCTGAAGAGAGCTGTGCTTTTGTTTCTTAGATTTCAGATGCTAATTGCAGCAGGATACTTGCCGAATGCATTAGTGAAAGCCTTCAGTAAGACAAAGGTACTGCAGCAGTCAATATTCACGGTTCAGCAGATGAGCTGAAGCCTCAGTATTTTACTGGGAAACATGGTGCTGTCTTCCCGATGAGCCATTGCGGTGGGTTCATGACATCTCATGGTCATTACGGATCCTGCGTCAAATTTTGTGAAGAGGCGCTGTCAATCCAATACAGATGAGAGCAGCCGGACTCCTGAAACTCTCGCTGCAGTTTCAGCTGGATGCAGAATTTCTGCTGTCTTAGCTCGTGATTTACAGAACATTTACAAGGTATTTCACTTCAGAGCAAGGAGAACAGCAGCGGCGAGTAGGGCAGAGGCAGAGTGCCTGAGTGAGGACTGGTGTACACACGCGCCCTTCGAGGAACAGCCTTCGGAAGGACCGTGATTTACAAGGCACTCCCTAGGCCAAAGAGACTGATGTTTGGGGGGATTTCACGGGCCTTGCAGCACATCTGCTTTCTGCCTGCTTGCCCCCACTCTCCCGCTTTCGGGGCTGCCCCTAACCCCGGCCGCCCCCAGCACGGGGAGGCATGACTCGGGCCAAGAGGGGGATTTCGGGCAGCTTCTAGGGAGCAGGCAAGGTTCCTCCCCACCGCCTCCCTCCTCACAGGGCTCCTGTTCAAACCCCAGCCCAAACCAGGTGGTGGTGGATGTGCCACGGAGCAGAGGGCAGTCTGGGGCCCTGCCGCCTCTCCCCAACCCCTGCTCTGGGGGCACTGGGGTCCCAGTGGCACTGGGGTCCCCGGGGCACTGCTGCCGGTGCAGAGGGACATGGCGTTGCTTGGGGAAAGGCGATGTCTGCGGCTGGGGAGGATCCACGCTCGTGTACTGAGTCCTTAATTCGGTGCTTTGAGACCGGAAAGGTACTAATAGGGCACATAAGAAATAAAAGACATTTATTTCTGCTGTTTTAAACAGCAGTGTCAGCTAAAATGTGTGTATTTTTAAATTTAGCTTTCATACTATATCAATTCCAGAGCCAGTCACGTTTTCCCCGTGGTAATATCACTAATGTAATTCTCAGCTGAGCCCATAGCCTTGTTTTGTATCTCATCACTCTTTGATAACTGGAAACATACCACAGATGTTAGGCATGTACTGGAAATGAAGAATTATAGGAAACAATTGTCTCATCCTTGAGAATGGCAAAGTATTTTACTGTCAAGAAAATCAGCCACAGATTGTCTTTTGGAGTAATTCGCCATCAAAAGGTTCTCAAATCTGTTTTAACGATCAACCTTCCCTTTAAAAGCCTCAAAGTGCCTGCATTATTCATGGTGGATTCAGATTTTTTTTTTTTAATCACAGCAATTAAAAACATTAGGTCAAAATTTTCATTAGGACTCACGAGTGGAGGAAACCCCAGTTTGGGTGGGGTGAGAGGCGGAGATGCTCGTTGCTCCGTGTTTTGGTACTCCAACCCTACGCCATGCTGGCAGCACTATGAGCGCCTGTCCTGTCTAAAATGGGTTTGGTTTACTGAAATGCCCATCACCGCTTCATTTTCCTTTCAGAAGTATTCCTGCTCATTACTGAACGTTACTGTGAGAACGAGATGCCATCTTGTGGTCGGATTTTAGTCTCGCAAGCCTGAGCTTGCTTTTCTGAGAAACTAGTTCCGTTATCCCTCCAGCTTGGGGGTGCAAAATAACTAAACCCGTATTTCCAGATTTGATTAGAAACCCACGTCCTCTAGCAGAGGCCTACGGGCTTTTGGAGTAAAAACTGGACAGTTTCGAAGTAAAATTGTCTGCTATTAATCATTACCTAGAAATTGGCATTTGGAGATAATAATTTTTTTAAGTTATCAGAACAAAATGCTGATATGTGCAATTTATTTTTTCCAAAGTCAAGCAAACATATTAATTTTGCAAAGTGTAATGATTTTGTGCAGCTGCTTGGAAAAAGGTGGTGGAAGCATTGTTCAGGGGAAAGCTTATGTTTTCCCTAATTTAGGGTGCTATAAATAGCTGTTAGGACTACCTCATATTTTCCACATCTCCTCGCTTCTCAACCTGAGGTACAAAGCTGAGTAATAAGAATACCAAAATGCAAGATCTGCATGGAGTACAAAGCTTATAGACTTTGGGAACACTTAAATGTAGATTTTTGTCCAGCTGGTTATTCAAGAATTACCCGTGAAGTTAAGATACAATCTATTGCTTCTGATATACCAAAGCATTGGGAATAGTATGTTTTGTGCAACATAGAGATCCACTTTCTTATTCCAAACTCTTCAGTAAATGAAGGAAAAGCCAAGGGTATGACTGCAGAAATCTTTTAGCAATAGAGGGTAACTGCCACCGAGGTTTCCTCACAAGGGCTCTGGCACAGGGCACGCTGTAAGCAGAGCAGTAGAGCCCTAATTATGTCAGAGACAGCTCCAGTCTCTGGAACAGCTGAGGAATGAAAGCAGTAAAACGGATATGAAGCAGCTTTACCTCCCACTCCTTTCGGGCTACGAGTTCAGTCCAGCTTGGTTTTAAAAAACAGCGTTTGCATCAGTTGGAGCCGCTCCCTGGGTACAGCTGTGCCCCTTCCGCCTACAGACGCTGGCTGTCTTGGTGCTGTACGGATTCACGGACACACTGACCGTGTCCACGCGTCTCCACTCGTCAGTGAAGCCTCTCCAGAAGCTTCCCTGGGCATCAGGACCGCCCGCTGTGGGACAGCCCGTGGCGGTGCCAGTTCTCCATCTGGTTTGCAGATGGAGGCAGCTGTAGGCACGCTGCCTGCCGGTGGCGGCCACCCTGCCGCCTTCCCTGCCGGGCTGTGCCTGGAAGCTGCTCGGCGGGAGCACTGGCTCGGCCAGTACTGGGATCTGGGAGCAGTTTAGGGTAGAGACTAATGGCCCTGTGCTCGGGAACCTGCTTGGGTTGACTAGGATGGACGAGCGTTGATTACCAGAGGTGCTGTGTGTGCAGTCAGGGGAGGAACAGAGCAACACGGACTGTTACAGGCTGTTTGTTTTTTGATGTAATACTGCACGTTGCCCAGCAAAAGAACACAACCCCAGACCTGAGGAGCCTGCAAGATGAGGGAGGGGAGGAAAGCAAAGGCTCAGTGATGGGAAACGCCTGCCCAGAGCTGCCGAGCCAGCCCCAGCAGTGCTGCGACCGACACACACCTTCAGGAGGGGGAACCCGCAGCCGGGTCCCGCTGGGCACCCAGCCTCCCACCCCAGCCGAGCAGAGGGGTGCGGGGAGGCCTTGCCGTCTGCATGCCGTCTCCAGCTCCGTGCTGGAAGGCGGGTGATCAAGGCGAGTTAGGCGGAGAGGAGCGGGGAGCTCTCCCGGGCCAGCCAGGTAATAGCTCCAGATGACGTGCGCTGCCGTGTCTTAACTGGTGTCAGTCTGTGGAGGGACATAACAGAGTAAAGGTGTGAGTGTAAGCAGGGGATACAGGGAAAAAAGAGACTCTGTACCGCTGCCAATTGATTTTTTTTTTTGGCAGCAAAGAGGCTTTTATTCTCGCTGCATCGCAATGAGGGCTTCAAAGCCCATTTAAGTGCCTGTTTGCCTCTCCTTTTACTCTGCATTGCAGCTGGCATGCCCAAGAAAAACAGCTTGCTCTGAATGCACATTAAGGCTTGGCCAGCGCGTGTGTAAAGCAGAAGTGATGCACCACCATTTCATAGCCAGCAGGCATCGGGATCGGAGAAGAAAGTGGAGGACACGACAGCATTCCCATTCCTCCCAGGTGCATCCTCATCCACGTCAGACGAGGCACAGCCATCAGTGCCGTGGGCTTCGCTCAGACGTGCTGCGCCAAAAGGGATGGAGCTGAACGAAATGCAGACTGCCAGGGCTGGTTATTGAGATCCAAGTGACCTGTTTCTGTACCGGTACTTCTGCCAGCAAAGGTAGAATTTCTCTACATCCACATATTTATTTTGAAAATTTGACCAAACAGGCGTGAAAATTTATACTGGATGTTGTTTTTTTTCTCTCTGCCCCCATTTTTTTTTTTTTTTTGTAATCAGCTGCTACACTGATTGACATTAAGGGGAAAAAATGAGGAAAATGCATTTTTTCTTTTTTGCAAGTAATCCATTTCCCTCCTCCCTGTATCTGCCAAATTTGACAAGTACCAGATAGAGCAGCACGGCATCCTGCCTCGGGTCAGCTCATGAGCACACACTACTGCAAAGTCGGCACAATCAGGAACCAAAGTACCTATAAACATCAGGCGCATCTTTCATAGATTGTAGAGGTGAAGGGAACCCCTGTGGTCACGCACTCTGGTCTTCTGCATAAATAGGACGTAGAGCTGTTCTCTGCAACTGGATGACAGCCAGTTTAGGAAGGCACTTAATTTCATTTTAAGAGCCTGTGCATTTCCCCTGGTAAATCATTTCAGCTGTTAATTTCCTTACTTCAAGGAAATTGTGTCCTATTTCAAGGCTGAGTTTATCTGGCAGAGTTCAGCTTCTAGCTGCTGAATCCTGGTAAGCTGCTCTCCGCAGGATGGAAGAGCCGGGGCTGGAGGAGCTCTGCAGCTTTCTGGGGGAGGAAGGGGGAATGTGTGGGTGTTGCTCCTGTATCACTAACACAGCAAATGCACAGCCCCAGCCCGTGCTGGTAGTGGATTGCAACCCTATTAAGATCCTCCTCCTCCCTCTTTCCCATGAATTCGTGCCTGTAAAAGTAACCCTCAAGCCCACGTTTTTTCATGTGTAAATACACTCCTAAAATGATTGTAAGACCTCTCACCCTTTCTTGAACAAGCCGAATAACTCAATCCTTCTGGATCCTAAGAATCCGCTCCTCACTCTGGATCATTTTCCATGTCCTTCCTTTGAATCCTCCCTCTCTGACATCCTCCCTGGAGGCACACTATTCTAGCAGCAGTCCTACTGCATCCAGAGACAAGATCACTTTCCAGCCCTAGCCTGCTGTTTCTTTTACGTGTTGATTTTACCGTGTTACAGCGATTGCCAAGCCCTTTCCCGACTCATTGCTTTCTGCGAGGAGCAGCCTGTTCCCCCAGCTGACACAGATACCCGGCCGTATCTCTAACAGGGTGGGCGAAAAGTCTCTCCAAAGGCAGACCTGCCTTCAGCAGGGTGACTGTCCCTGGGCCAGCCCTGCAGCTCGTCTCATGCTGGGCATCCTCCGTCCTCCTTTGGCTGGTCACCCGGCGTGGTCAGTGCAGGTCTTGGTCCCAGGTGGTCTGTCCGACAGGTTGAGCGCCTCAGATGTTTCTGCTGAAGTTTACATTTCTGGCTATCTCTGAAACCCTTCGCTGACTATGAGTTCAATGTATGTATTGGTATTAGGAAGATATTTTTTACGATGAGGGTGGTGAGGCACTGGCACAGGTTGCCCAGAGAGGTCGTGGAAGCCCCATCCCTGGAAGTGTTCCAGGTCAGGTTGGACACAGCTTTGAGCAACCTGGTCTAGTTCAAGATGTCCCTGCTCATGGCAGGGGGTTTCAACTAGATCATCTTCAGAGGTCCCCTCCAACCCAAACCACTCTGTGATTCTGTGATTTATGAAAAGTTGCATGACCCATATTTAATCACCTCGGAAGTTTTCAGCAGTCCAAAAATGGAAATACTTAAATCTGAGTGCCACCAGCACGTAGCAGACTGGAGAACTGGCAGGTTCTTGCACCCAGGTACCAACCACAGCTCCTGCAGGGGATTCCTGGGGCAAAATAACCTGCCTGAGTACAGGCACCGAGCTGTCACCAGATCCAGCCCTGCTTACAGTTTAGTTTGCAGAAGCTGCTCTGGATCATTTTGCAACTCTAACAGCATAGCTGATACTAACAAGATGCTGCCGCAGCATCGCAGTAACTCTGTCTGAAATGACACTCCTGGAAAGATCAAAAGAGAAGACAAAGATTAATTGAAAACTCATGAGGTCATCACCATCCTTCCACACACTAGAACCTACTTCTTGTTCCCACTGGTTAGATTTCCTGGGTAAAAAGCCATCACAAACTAGTTTTCAGATTTTTTGGCCGAGTAAAATAAAAAAAGCTTCTTTAAAAAAAATTGTATTTGGTAATGTTTATCTACAATGTTTTATAACTGCTAAATGTGGGAACAGTGCTAAGAGCTGGAAAAATTCCTCTTATTTCTGCTTACTTTATGTTCTGATAAAAAAAATCTGTCTATTTAGTATATCAAATCAGCGTCCACTTTCCTGCTTTCACCTCAGAGGTATAGAAGAATATTGCATTGTCAGTTCTACTCAGACCCAACATGAAGGGCTTGCCTCTTGCCGTACCTGCTCGCAGTCCAAGCTAATCCTTTCGCAGCACTTGTATATTAACATTTAACAGGCTCCAACACACTCAGATTCAGTGGCCAAAAATGTCACTTATAAAGTAATCCTGTAGTCAGGTTCTTTTTTAGTTTGTAATAGTTAATCATTGCCTTTGTGAAATATTTTTGATTACTTAGAAATTCTGGCATGACCTTAATATGTCTTTCATAAAGAATTACTGCAGAAGCGACAAGTTAATTTTGTAGTGCAAAATATGACGACAGCAGTAATACATTATTGGCAGAATTTAGTCACAAATAGGAGATAATTGTTCTACTAATATAAACATAATTTTATCTCTTCTATTAATTTCTTTACGTTGCAGTTATTCAGATATTTTGTGTGTATTTAATTATTGCTCTCGCCTAACGCCTGAATAAACGTAATATATATATTTTTATAAATAAAATATTATCTATATCCAGCAATTAAAGGAAAGCAACACCATTAGGATTGTAAATAATTGAATAGTATAATTTATTTCTTACAATAAGCCATGAACTAAAACTTAGGTAAAGAAAGTCTCAGGCTCCTTTTCTAATTTTAAATAGTATATTCCAGTCAAGCACATAATTTAAATGCGTCGTCCATATTAATTCTTTGGTCATCCATTGTAAAAATGGTAATCTCAGTAAATTCACTTGGTAGTGCTGTAGAAGCTCCCACATAGCTGTAGCATAGGAATTGCACAGTGTCCAAAAAAGTGACAATGAAAGTAGAATCGCTCTGCTCTTCAATACATTTTTACAAAAACAAAAGGCATTTTAGTTGAATATCTGTTTGTCATTTGTGTCCCATGCAAAACAAAAAGAAGGCTAATTAATTATGCCATACACCTGTCCTCAGGCTTTTTATGGAACCAGCAGCTGTGGAATGCAATCCCTGAATTGGTACTGGGGCTTTCCTCTTTCTCCAGTCTTGGAACTGAGTGAGCTGAATAGGTGACGTGGTTACCTAAATCACCTGGAAGTAGTAGGACGAACAAAAGGATGCTGCTGCATCCTCCTGTCTGCCACCCACAGCGCCTGTGTCCCCACCCAGTGCCTGGGAGGGAGAGCTGCCCACCAGCGAGCAGGCGGGGGGGGCACGAGGATTTGGGAGGGGACCCAGCCGGGACAGCTGACCCCGACTGACCCCAGGGATATCCCAGACCACAGGACGTCATGACCAGCACAGAAAGCTGGGGAAGGAGAAGGAAGGGGGGACGTTGGGAGCGATGGCGTTTGTCTCCCCCAGTCCCCGTTCCGCGTGCTGGAGCCCGGCTGTCCTGGAGATGGCTGAACTCCTGCCTGCC
>JAVJGG010000058.1:19115202-19136201 GCA_035590195.1 Aviceda cuculoides
TGGCGTTTGTCTCCCCCAGTCCCCGTTCCGCGTGCTGGAGCCCGGCTGTCCTGGAGATGGCTGAACTCCTGCCTGCCCGTGGGGAGTGGGGAATGGATTCCTTGGTTTGCTTTGCTTTTGCTTTCCCTGTTAAACTGTCTTTATCTCAGCCCATGAGTTTTCCCACTTTTACCCTTCCGATTCTCTCCCCCATCCCACTGCGAGGGAGGTGAGCGAGCGGCTGCGTGGGGCTGAGTTACGGGCTGGGGTTAAACCACAACATGTGGAAATCAGGAATGAAATATTTCTCCATTAACTTTCTGAAAATCAGGCAAACTTGCATCTTGCCAGTATAGCTGGAGACAAAATAGGGATGGTATGAAAAATGACATAAGTAAAGGGTTTTCTAGAAAGTTTTTGTAGAAATAAGACCTATTCGCCAAGTGATATTTGTCTAGAAGTCCCACTGGAAATTGCAGCAATCATAATTAGAAGGCACCAAGGTTTCTAAGAGCTCCACCTGTTTGTAGATACATGTGCAATCTTTCTATGTCTGCCTCTTCCCCTAAGAGACAGAATGAAGGTTTCTTTTTGTTTTTATAACTCCCTTCATATCATGTGGGGTTCCTGAAGCTGTGGCTTACTAGTTGGTCACTGCCTAATGTCTGTCAGGAGGGACTTAGTCTTGATAACAGATAAACTTAAGAACAAAACAGTAAGCTTATTCTAGAAAAGAAGATTGCTATGTCATTTGATTACAGAAATTGGACATAAAAGAAAGTGAAAAATAAATCTATGAAGCGCAATTCTCCGTGGTGTTTAGCAATTAGAGCTGTTCCACATCTTGGATAACATGAGGGCCTGACAATCTAGTCCATCCCCCCCCAAGTAGTATCCTTTGTGACTGTATTTTCTCTTTTTCTCCAACATACAGTCTTCTCCCTGTCTTGTCAGCCTGTCCCCTTCCCACCTTTTCGTAAATTCTTCAGCACAGTTTTGGCATCCCTGAGCTCTTCTATCCCACCTGCCTCTGACCATTTATGGATCTTCCCTCCTGAGCAGAGGGACTCATCCTCCTCTCCCCTCCCCTGGAATTGGGTTCTGATGTTCAAGCTATGAAGGCTTTAAATGGGACACGTCCCAGTCCTGGCAGCTCCTCTGCACACACACTGATGTCGCAGTCACTACCAAGCAGATCATTTCCAGCTTAAAGACCCTTCCAGCTTTTCATATCATTTGCAGGATTGCCACGGAGCTTTATAAAGCCTGTGCTATGAGAAAAGATTCCCAGTGCTGATACCTGATTACATCCACAATCTCTGGCTCGGTGGTATTGCATTGCCAAGACTACAGGGGACAAAGTAATGACTGGGGTGACAGACTTAGAACTCACGTGGAAGTATCCAGCTTTTCCAGCATGTCCCTTTTCCCCCTTCACATTTTACTGGTTTTAAAAGTGTCCTGGTTTCAGCTGGGATAGAGTTAATTGTCTTCCTAGTAGCTGGTATAGTGTTATGTTTTGGATTTAGTGTGAGAAGAATGTTGATAACACGCTGATGTTTTCAGTTGTTGCTAAATAGTGTTTAGACTAAAGTCAAGGATTTTTCAGCTTCTCATGCCCAGCCAGCAAGAAGGCTGGAGGGGCACAAGAAGTTGGGAGGGGACAGGGCAGCCGACCCAAACTGGCCGAAGGGGTATTCCATACCATGTGGCATCATGCCCAGTATATAAACTGGGGGACTTGGCCTGGGCAGATTGCTGCTTGGGAACTAACTGGGCTTTGGTCGGCAAGTGGTGAGCAATTGCATTGTGCATTACGTGCTTTGTATATTCCAATCCTTTTATTATTATTGTCATTTTATTATTGTTATTACTATCGTTACTAGTTTCTTCCTTTCTGTTCTATTAAACTGTTCTTATCTCAACCCATGTGGGGGTTTTTACAGATTCTCTCTCCCATTCCACTGGGTGGGGGGGAGTAAGTGAGCGGCTGCGTGGTGCTGAGTTGCCAGCTGGGGTTAAACCATGACAAAGAGTTTACTTAGGTTTTATAACTGGACAATACAAGCTCAGCTTCCCCTGCCAAATCCTGCCACCAGTCTTGGCCCTACGTGGGGAGGTTTTGTGCCCTGCAGAGCTCTGTGCAAGGTGTGCTCAAGGAACCGAGCCCCAGCAGGGGAAGGTACCGGGCGGTGATATCCTGCTGCCGTGAGAAGCAGAGACTTCTTGGCCAGTTTTGCTTCATGGCTCTTGCAAGAAGGCGGGTTGAGCAGCAGAGCTCCTGGAGGCTTCCTGAAAACTAAAGGTGTCATTATGGTAAAGACTACAAAGGGAACGTATGGCTATGGATCTTGTTCATGCAGGTTACAGCTTACATTCAGCACGTGCTAGGTACCTCGAAACTTTCTCAGCCTGTGTCACTGGGTGTCCAGCTCGCTTGCTTTCAGCGCTAACTGATGCTCTGGGGAGAGTCTGGCACCTGCCTCCTGTTTGAATTTGTTTGGTTCACAAAGATTAATAAGCATGAATGATGCTATATCTAGCAGCAGTCTGGGAAAAGCTGATGACGAGTTGTGCAAATCTGGTGTCTCCTAGCAAATGCAGATCAGCCAAGAGAATAGCAGCTGGAAAATCAGTTGGCCTCACACTGTCAAGATTGTCCTGGCAAGATTTACCAGGGAATGCAGCAGCTGCAGAGCATCAATCCAACCTCATCCGGCATGGAGGAGAGTGCCGTGACCGAAGAATATACATCTTTGACGGGAGTTAGAAAATCAGTTCTCGGGGGAGAAAAGAATTTGCTCTGCCCTCAGTGAATAATTCAACTAAGGAGTTTTGCTTTGGGCAACTTGTGAAAAGTAGCAGAGCTTCATGTATAAAATGGTGTTTCTGAAAGCTTTACCCATTAATTTAACATGGCTTAGCTCAATTCCAGCCTTCCTTCCGCAGTACAGTCCATCTTCTGCTTTGCCAGTCAGGACTGATGTATTCCTCTGTAGTGTGAAGTGAACCAGCTGCTTGCAGAGCTCAACAACTTGCTTCCACGGCAAAGCAAAAGGAGAGCTTTAGAACAGCAAAGGAAGTCATACAGAATTTCCAGTATACTCAGCAATTTCTTATTCATATTGTGCTGTGCACTATTGGTTTATGGATAAAGATATTGTAAGAGCTATTTAAATATATGATTATAATAAATAGTCATAACTCCTTTTGAAAGATTTTTTAGAAATGTATGGAAAACCAGCAAAGGTATTTTAGGGCTTCCTTTCTCTGTACAGTTCTAGAGATATTAACACTTGTGAAAAGCAAAGGACAAAGGGGACTGCATGATCATGCCTGACAGCCATGTAATATAATGTTAGTTCAAATTGGACTTTATAGCCAGTATAGTAGAATGCAGAACATGTGCACAGATGTATCAAGTAAACTGGGGCTTATATTTAAAGAAATGCAAGTGAGTTTTCTTACAAAGTTCCAAATATAATTTGAAAATACACATTAAATACACCACCTTAACTCCACTGACTAATATTGAGATGTTCAGTACCAAGATAAAAGGAGACATAGAAATCTAACGGAAGAGTAATTCTAGGAAAAGGGTAGTGGACAGTGCAAAACCCAGAGCCCACTGCAGCTTTAGGACTGGCATGGATGTTATGTTGTTACCCTGCTGCTCTTTACATGTAATTTCAATGTACCAGCTGAATGTTTGCAGGCTGGTTAGGTGTTAGGCTTGGTATTTCTTTGGGGGCAGTGGGATGGAGACCCTGGGGAGAAGAAAGTTTCAGTAAAAGTCATCTGGCCATTTTCAGGACTGAAATTAGAAGGGAACAGATTGCTCTACTAAGTTGAAACAGTTTTACAAGCAATTTCTTTCAGCAGTGTCAGCCGGCATCTTCCTGCTTTGGAGCAGAACTTGGACTTTTTCAGGAGCAGCGAACTCACACTGGGCTAGGAGGCATACCTTTTTCTTTCTCTGAAAAATCGCCCAGATTTGCCGAGTTGCAACATTTAAACTAATATAAAATTGCAAATGCTGAAGGCTTTTCAACTCTATCCTCTGAAAGCTGTCCAGCTCAAGTGTGTTCCAGCTGCTTGGAGCTGGAATTGGCTTGGGATCAGAGGAGCAGTTGTCCTCATTTCATCCAGTAGCAGAAACAGAATTTCCCTCTTATTTCTTCTCCCAGCAAAGAGACTTTTGGGAGCAAGAAGATGTAGCAAGGGAGGCTGGAGAACAGAAGAGAAAGGAAAAGAGAGAAGCTTTGCAGGGCTGGAGAAAATGTGGTCTAATGAGAGCCTTAAATCTTCCAGCCTATTTATCTTATCTAAAAACAAGTTCATGGGTAATGTGATTTCTGTGAGTATTTTCACAAGAGGAAAATGCTAGATACTAAAGCAGTCTTCGATCCTTGAGAGAGAGATTCAATGGTGTACTGTAACAACATCTGAGGAAGCTGGATTCAAATGAAAAGTTAGGCAAAGGTGTTGAGAAATTAAATTAAAACACTGGAACAAATTCCTAAAGGAAGCAATCAGTTCACTGCTTTTGGTATCGTGTCCAGGCTTACTGTCCCTAAAGAGTGTGCTTTGACCAGTACAGCATTTTGTGCTTACTATAATTTTTTTCAGGTGACGGTCTGTAGTTAGTTTTATACATTAAATAAGGTTAGGTGAAGAATTGGTGCCTTTTAGTCTTGAACTCTTTGAACACAACAAGTGGAGAAGTGGCAGGGACAGGTTGAAGATAGGAGCTGGGCAAGAGGAAAGGAGGAAGAGGAAGAGGAATGGATGAAGAAGATGGATGATGAAGGGGAGGGACAGTGTGAGAAAGAGGGACCAGGAGCTCAGCTGTGCAGTTGGATTATTAGATCATAAACCAGAGGGCACCCAGCTAGACTGCACACCCTGAGACTTCCCAGAAACCATCACTATTTAAGCTAGTCCTTCATGGTTTAGGAACAGAAATACTCCACAAATGAACTTTTTTTTTTTACATTGCCAGCAATTGAGTAGCACCACATCTGTTGGCAGATATTACTATGGCTGAGTAATTACATGTGTTGTTATAAGGAAAGGATATAGTTTCTCTCCAAAAGGGCTTAATCACTTGTTACATGTTATATAAAAAAAGAACAGACATTATCTGCACAAATGATAAATTAAATGCTACATTTTCAGTCTATTTGCTATGTTATTCTATTTTCTTATCTAAAACATTCTTTTTATGATGTAGTGAAGCAATGAATACTTAAACAATAGCGAACCTTGACTTCAGTTTTATTGCTTCGAGCTTTCTGTTAAAAGGAAATCAGCAGGAGTTTCTTCTGTTTCCTCAAAGTGTGATTCCCCTTCTCAAGGGTCTATTTCTGTGGAGACATTTTCATATTCTTTCACATGTTTGAAGACCCTTTTAAAGAAATAGCCTAAGATGTTCAGCTTCTCAGCACTTCGTTTGCTAACATCCTCATTTCTTGACAATTAAGCACATGACATTTCATCCCACCAGTAACAATCTTCAGATCTGTCCTTCTTCTAGAATATCATTTGCACTGCCAGCAAATTGCAAATAAACGATGAGACAAATGGTAGACAAGTCAGGTTTGAAACCTCAAATTGAGGGATAATTCCAGCAGAGGGCAATAAACAGACACGGTCCCTGCCAGCCAGCTCTGGTGCAGCCTGGGGGCTGGAAGCCCAAGGCCTGCTGTCCATGTTTTTGAAAAAACAGTCTTAGATTCTTTCAATAAATTATGAAGAGTCAAAAGTGGCTTTCCTTTACAAAATCTGTTTAGCCATCACACAGTCCTTTGATACAAAGTGCTTTCTAAGTACTCATAACCAGCCATAATGTAGAACAGTAATTAACAATAAGTGGAGTGAAAGCCGTAAACCGCAGCGTGCCTGTTTGAGGGCATTCACCCAGCTGGTATGTGCACGTGCAGCAAAGTAGGTGCTCCATCTACTGCTCGAGAAAAGCTACTTGGTAACTTGGTTTACAGCACCTCCTTTTCCTTCTAATGGTAGGAAATACAGAATTCGAAACCATGCAACAAGCAGAAATAGGTGCTGAACAAAACTGCCATCCATGAAGATACTCTGTGTCTGTCCTTCAGCATGTTTTCTTTAAAATATTAACTTCCAGGCTGAAATGTCTTTTTTGTGTACACAGCATATGCTGGTTTTACTCTTTTTTACTTCAGTATGATCATGTCAAGGGACCGTTAACAAGACTTTTAACTTCCAGCTTGCACATTTATTGTTTGTTGAGGAGGCATTTGCTGAAATAGGAGAAAAATTGTATTTCTGTCCTAATGAGACAGAAAACACTATTGGAGTTCCCTAGGAATCTTGTTAGATAATTAAGCGCCTTAGGCCTACTCAGAATCACCACACTTTTCAGCACTTAAATTATTTACAGGTAGTTAAGACCAAATGTTTCACCCACCATCAACAGGGATGCTCTGTTTTGTGTGTCCCAAGGCTATTTTAAGGCAGATTCATTAATCTAGGAAGTCTTGCAAACAGAAAAAACAAAAAATACAGGTTTTTTTCCATTTTGGGCCATGCAACCCCGGTGGCTGATTCCAACTTGCATAATGCAGATCAGACCCAAGGCTGATATTCAAGGATGTGAGATAATAGAAAAATAATTCTATTCTAAGTGTATCCCATGAAAATATTGTCATCCTGAAACTGGTGTTTTAACAATGCATTTTATTTCAATAATCTGTATTCTGACAGTAGCAGTAGTTCCAGCAGCTGTGTCTGAGCAGCTTTATTGGGTCTTCATTTGGGAGTTATACAAGTTAAGTAACTTCTGAATTGTTATACCTCCCATAATGTTGCTATTGCTCATCTGCATTTGCTTTTCCTTTTCTTTTTAATTGCTACAGTTGCAGCCATTAGATGAAAGTCTAAAACCATTCTTACAACTTTCTTGTTTAATGACTGTATTACCAACAGATACATTAAATTAAGCAGCACTTTATCCTCCCACGGCAGCAGCTACCTCTGCTGCTCTACTGCCTAGCCGTCTCCCCTCTGCGACCCTACCAGAGAGGCAGGTTTCCCTCAGCACTCGTTTTCTTCAGCAGCCCTTGCAAACAGCTGCATTTTGGAGCCTCTCATCAAGGTCAGACGACAACACTGAAGTGTCCAGGTGTCACGGTTTCAGCCCAGCCGGTAACAAAGCACCACACAGCCGCTCGCTCACTCCTCCCCTCCCCGGCCCCAGTGGAATGAGGAGAAAATATAAAGGAAAGCTCATAAGAAGTCTTTGGCCTGTGAGAACAAAGAAAGAAGCTGCCAAAATATGAATTGCCCTGCCTATAGTCAAAGGACTTCTGATCTGCCGGTCCAAATAGAAAAAAAAAAAAATTATCATTTTAGCTGCCAGCGTGCTTTAGCCATTTTAAAATTACATTTAGGTGAAATTGAAAACAAAACTCCACTTTGAAATTAAAAATCAGTATTTTGTTTAAGTGTCCAAAAATGCTCTAAATGTTTCTCCTTTTTACTTTTCCAATACTCTAAATGATTCTGTCAATTTGGCTAGAACTTGCCAAATAATTTCAGCCAATTCTTAAATGGCTTTTTTCTTTTCTTTTTTTTTTCTTTTTTTTTTCTTTTTTTCCAAACGATGTGGCTTTTTTTTTTGTCTTTAAAACAGGAAATGGAATGGTACTTCCTTGCAAGACCTCATTCCCTGCACGTGTATGGACACACAGTACTGTGCATGATCCTTTGGAGAGGGAGATGGGCTAATACTTCCTTCAGCCTCAGAAAGAGAGAGCTGAACACTAATAAGTTGCTAGGACATCCTTTCCCTGTCTCTCACCTTTTTTAACCCATTGGGATGTACACAAACTTAGAGAGAAAATGTCTTTCCTTTTTCACCCTAAGCATTTCTTATAGATAAGTCTATCATACAAAGGTTTAGATCAGCTATCAATTTATGTTACCTATTCACAGTTAACTTTGAGTGTAAGATTTTCAGAGACAAATTAATGATATCTTGGCATGACACACACTTCTGAAATGCTGAAGAAAGGCTGCTTCTTGCTCTTAGGTGTCAACGAGCCTTTAACAATCTTACTGTAGGATGTTACTGTATGTCTTTATATCCCCTTCTCCTTTTTCCAGGCATGTAAGTTATCTTTTTATTTCAGTATGAATGTTTTTAACTTCTGATTCCTGTCCTAGTAACTCGTTATATCCTACAGGTCTGAGAGCTCTTTAAGTTTTGTTCTCATGTGGGTTCTTAGAAATTTTGTTCAAACCCTCTGTTGTATAAGCGATATGACCCGATACCTCTATTTTGCATGAGAAAAGCACATTTTCCACTTCTCTGATTTTCTTTTTTGTTCCTCTTTGACACCTGCTTTGTTTTTCCAGCACCCTATGGAGCTAGGGGCAGAGGACTGGGTGTAGAGTTGTACAAATGCCCCTACTCAGCCCAAAGACGGGGCAATGGTCTCTTCTCAGCTGGCGGTTTGTCTCTCCATGTTGATGCTTTTGGCTCAATGGTTGCACTGCGTTCTCAAGTTCAGCTGGTTAAAAAAGAAGCGAGAAACAGTCACAGTTTCTTAGGACAGAGGCTCTGATGCTGTGGGAATTCCTATGTTCCTACATACATATAATGTGTGGTGATATAACAGCATAAGCCTTTAAATCTCTCCAACTTCATCAGATAATTCAGATTATACTGTAACAATGACCTAACACTTTACATTATTTAGCACTGCCCAGTCTTTTCTGTCACCTGCAAACTCCACCAGCAATGTATCATGAACGGGTATTTTTATTTCTTTTTTCTGCTAAGTGACTTAACAGTCTTTATGAAAGACAAGTTGTCAGTGAACTGTATTTCAAATATTTTAGTCTTAAATATTTAAAATCAAGGCAGGAAGAATTTGCCAGGCAAAAGAGGAGGCTCACAAGCCCTGAATGGTTTCTCGCTCAGAGTGATAAGGGAAGGCAGGGAGGAGGAGAAACGGGAGAGAGGAAGGAAGGGACAGGATTCTAGTAGTGGCAAAAATCCCCATTATCCTTAAAGAGATTTGGGGCCCAGTTCTGCTTTTAGCTACACCATTTTCCACACCAAGGCAGTGTGATGGACTTCAGTGGAATAAATGTTTTCCACCCTAATGAAAATAAGAGGACAACCAGGCTCTCACAAGGAAAGAGGAAAGCTAACTGCCGATGTTGTGGTGGATGCCACTGATCACTTGCTTCTGAGGTGGAGAGGAGTAGGCAGCCTGAGAAAGCATTTAATTGCCACCTGAAAGAGGCTGAGGGAATGACTATAAAGGATGCTAACATAGAACTGGTGTCAAAAGACCTGAGGGACCAAAGCTGGGTGAAATGGTGTCGTGGTTTAACCCCAGCCAGCAACTAAGCACCACGCAGCCGCTCACTCACTTCCCCCCGCGCCCCCCCCCGCAGTGGGATGCGTGAGGAAATCGGGAAAAGAAGTAAAACTCGTGGATTGAGATAAGAACAGTTTAATAGAACAGAAAAGAAGCAGCTAATAATGATAATGATAACAGTAATAAAATGACAACAGTAATAATGAAAGGATTGGAATATACGAATGATGCGCAGTGCAATTGCTCACCACCCGCTGATCGACACCCCGTTCATCCTTGATTTCAGACTAAACACTACTGAGCAACAACTGAAAACATCAGGGTGTTATCAACATTCTTCGCATACCGAACTCAAAACACAGCACTGTACCAGCTACTGGGAAGACAATTAACTCTATCCCAGCTGAAACCCCAGGACCCTACCTGTAGTGATGACCATACTTCTAAACATGTATTTGTGATAAACATCGCCTCGAATTGCAAGTGACAAAGGAGCTTTGGCCGCATTTAGCGCGCTGCTTGGCAAAATGCCGGTACGTAAGCCATGAGGGAGCCCTGTTTAATCCAAAAATAAATACATTCACTCCTGGCTTGCGCAGCCGGGTCCGTGTCTGAGGACAAGCGCAGGGCACAAGGGTGGCCAGGAGAGGGCCACCGAGCCCGGCCCTTCCACCGCGCGTTGCTCCTTCACCAAACGAGCTTTGTGAAAGTTCAGGTGCAAAGTCGTTGAAGTTTGTAGGCGTCTAACCCCAGGGAAACAATTGCACACTTTCTTGTAGGAGAGGAATGGAAGAGAGACGTTCTTTCAGATGTGCTGCAAACGTTAATTTTAGGAGGCGGAATTAAAAAAAAATAAATAAAGGAGATGAAAATTGCAATTAAAAGTGCAGGGAGTCCTTGCCTTTCATCCTGGCAGCCTCTGTCTGATAAACGCCCCACAAGCCACAAGGTCACTAATCTATGCACAGCTCCAGATGTCCCACGGATCAAGCGGAATCACTCCATACCTCTTGCTCCGTTAGGAACAGGTAGCCCTGCCGTAGGTAGTCCCTTTGCTAACCTGTCTTGCTCTGTTAGGACTAAAACAGGTTAGCAAAGGGGCTTCCTATTCCAGCCTATCCCAGACACCCTGAACTGAGAGAAATGCCTTAACTGAGAGAAAAATCACTTAAAATGACTGAATAGGAGCTAAATCACTACCTGTTTTGAGGCTGATTACCTGGCGCACTTAGGGGAGATGCACGCTTCGCACAAGTGTTGCCAAGGGGTTCCACACATGGTGGAAGACCGATGTGCCCAGCCCTGTCCCCACCAGTGCCCGGGGCGAGCACAGGCAGCCTGCAGCCCCTCGGCATGGAGCGTAGGCAGTCCACTCACACACACGCTCCTCTTACCTAGTTTTAAGCACCTGCAGGATGAGCACGGATCTAGTCTTTCCTTCTGAGCTGGCTGGAGTTGGTAGGGTACGTGTAGCACGTTTTCAGTGCTCTAACAAGTGGAGTGTGTCGGGCTTCCTTGCTTCTCTTTATGCTGGCAGGTACATGTAGTCCTCTCTCAACGCCTTCTCACACTACGGAGTTTGGGAGTTGCTGTTATTTTTATCCAACAATCACATTAATAAACACGTTTGGTCTCTGAGGAAAGTTGGTGGGACCAGAACTGCCAGGTCGTAGGAAGCAAGGTGAAATGGGAAGTCCAGCGGGCGCAGACTCCAGCTTTACGAGTCTCCTCTGTGCAGTCTGATTAAACGGGGTCAAGCAAGATCTATCCGGAGTGGGAGAGCCAGTGCGATGTGTGCCTTGCTCTGTTTTCTCGTGTGTCGACGTTATCACACTGCCGTGCTACTTTTTCAGCTATTGAGCCGGGGTTGATCAGAGACAAGGGCAGCCTGGTCTGGGCGTCCCTGCAGCCCAAGAGAAACGTCCCTGCTGTAGTGTTCCCAGGCTATTTCCCACACAGAGGTGGCAGGGCAGTGCTGAGGCAGGGCGAGACGCAGAGGAGAACCGAACTACTGGGGCTCCATAAACACGTGGCTCAGCCAGGAATTTTCTTCTGCAAGCCCATCATAAGAGGTGCCTGGTAAAAAAAAAAACCCACTGCTGAGCCCTTGCATGTGGCATAGTTAGTCGTGGTGGGCTCATGCAAGCCAAGTTGGGGTCTTGCGTGCAGGAAAAGCTACTCGAGGAGCCTACCCATCCGGGGTCCAAGCTCTACAGCTTGAACCCTCGCGCCTCAGTGTCCGTACGGGACTACTCACACGGCAGAGGAGGCACTGTCGCTTCTGCTGCTGGCGACGGTTGCGGGCGCTGTCAGGTGCCGCTGTTCCCTTCTCGGTCTGCTGCTACGCAGAGTCGTTCTCCTTCTGAGGAGAGACTGGCACTGGGGTGTAGACACTGTCCTCAGCCCAAGCAGGACTGACATCAATCCCATAAGCAGGGAGCAATGCTTTGAGAGACTGCCTTTTTCTCCCACGGGAGGAAAGCTCTGCTTGCTGCTTCCTTCTCGAGATGGTGAACTCTGCATTTAACTTACTACTTAGACATAAACAAGATTTCCTTCCAACATTTTTTCTTCGTATTTGCTTTATCTTCTTTGAGGTTCTTATGTATTAATCCCGCTCTTTAGTGAAGTTTCTAATTTATGAATTTTGTAGCTTATATGAGATTTGCTTCTCTAGACAGTCAAACAAAATCTGGAATAACTGTCTTTACTGCTGAAATCTGAGATAACTTTACCAAACCAGAGAAGCTTCTCCATACTTACACCATCGGTGTGGTAGAAACAAGATAAATGGTAGCCATGATGACATCATCTTGAGGAATCATTCCAAAAAGCAATTCTTTGACACATTCTTTATCCTCAGCTTGCCTAATTTACATGTTTATTAATTAGCTAGAGCTGATATATATCACCCAGCAATAAACTTAGTGTCCTGTGTTGTTCTGGTTTAATTTCATTTACATTTACCTCATGATAGCATATCTTACATATATATCAAATATTTTCAAATGAAAACAACTTGTCTCGTTCAATGTCTTACCCATTTTAAGAATTAAAGCAACTTTTCTTTCTACTTAGTCAAAATACATGCCAGCTGTAACAAATTAACATGTCACAAAGCTTACTGCCCTATCCCTAATTAGAAAACACCAAACACTGTCCACATCAAGTGTAAATGTCTCTTTCCACTGTGTACCCCAACAAGGCTTTAATTCATTAGGCCTTCCAATGCCAAAATTCCTTTCCTGCTAATAAGATAAGATGGTACATAGTAAGATTACTACACACACAGGCAAAAGTTTAAACCATAGGTGACTTGCACTATAACGGAGAGTACAGCAGTTTACCTTCTCGGAGGCATGGTCCACTATTACTACATTATTCTTGGAGTCAATTTTTTTCATCCATGTTCTCAGTCATTTCAAAGTCTTAGTTCCAGTTTCCAAGACTGGTCACTGCTCTGGGTAAAGTTATATTACTGGTCTTTTCATCATTCATGACTCCTTCATGACTTCACCAGTGCAGCTCCCGGAGCCCAGCACAAGGAGTCTGATTTATAGACACTGTTCTCGAGCTACAAACTTAACTTTCAGAGGATATTACCAGACTGTGGATTAGCCTTCTTTTCAGAGCATCTTGCAAAACCATTAAGACGTGTATTGCCATAGGTTAATACAGCAGAAAGGAAAAGAGAGAACAACAATTGAGCCAAATAATGCCTGCTTCTCCAGCAAAGCATCAAAAGATCCTGATGTCCACCAGGAAACATTATAGACCTAATTTACCTATGAAATATTTTGATACCATTCTGGCAAGTGCTATAAAAGCACACAGAGACAATCTACCATGCTGTAATTAGACTGGAACCATAATCAGTGCTTATATCAAAGGTGGGCTGCATCAGCTGTCTCCAACAAGAGCCCAGGCAGTTCACAAAAGACAGAAAAGAAGGTGTTAAAATACTCCCTTCCCCTCCTGGCAGAGTCTTCTCCATCTCCATAGCCTCAGCTTTCACCAGACCTGGGATCCAGGGATTTGCATGTATTGTACATGGCAGTACCTTGTCATTCGGATACCAATAATAACTTCCAGAAAGGAGCTAAGAAGTCTCAAAGTTGCCTCTTTTGACTAAATCAAAAGAAAATAGGGATCTAAAGGTGCTACTTTACTTTAAAATTACATATCATACTTCTGCACATCCAATAAGCACCATCTGCAGTCACGAAAGCCACTGGAATGAGAATGTCATAGCTGAAACTGGAAAAAAAGCTGATGGAAGGTATTTTCAGAGCTCTTCAATTTTTTTCTTTTATGTGTTAAGAAACAAAGTTTTCTGAGGCTAAGGAAAATATACAGACAGATCAATCTTGCCTGTCAATATGATTTTAGGAGATTGGAATATAATAACAGCAAATCAGAAAGTTATTATTTCGAGTATGAAGAAGTGGAGGTGGGAGATGTGAAGGGAATATGCTAAGGAAGGACATGCATTGCCACAAGATATCCTGCACGCCGTTCGGTAACACCAAGTTAAGTATAGTGCAAGGCAGATTGATGCTGATATCTCTCTGTCCTACTAGTTCAACGACAGGACTTTCTTCTAATTTTGAAAAAGTGGAGAGAGAAAGAAACCTACCTCTTTGCAGTCATAACCAACTATGGGTCGATGCCAGGTTTTGTCCTGAGTGCCGCAGAGGCTGAAGTTGTCATTTAAATTCACGCTTGCCACCACCTTAGCTCATCCCCGCTCGGACGAGTGCGCTGGCTCACAGACCTCCTGAACGCTCGGCACACACGGCTTTAGCTTCGGGACTATGGACACAGTGAGTGTTTGCTGAGTACTACTGCAGGTTTTTTAAGACTCGGCTAGTGCTTTGACACGTTTTGATTTCGTTTTGGTTTAAGTCTCTCTTCGCACCCCTGGGGCTAGCGGCACCCCAGGACGAGAGACATCCTGCCGCGGAGATGGAGCACCCGGCCTCTGCGGGTTTGGGTCACATGCGGCACACACCAAAAGTTTGTGGCACTGTCGGACCGTGCTGCCAAAGCTGCCAGGTTAAAGATTCCCCATCTGTACTCCACCTGTACAATGGAGGGAAAATATATAGTTTCCATAGGTTTGTGAAATAACTATTTGCAATACAGAAACACCTGAAGCGCCCTATGGAGATCGGACTCAGCTGCATTTGTCAGGACACGTAAGCACGACGTGTACCTGTGTCCTCCGAAGTGACAGCAGAGAAAAGCACCAGCGGAAGGGTTAGTGAAGTTTCCTTTCCCTTCAGTGAGTGGGCAGGCAGAGGGCAGCCTGGGATGCCTTTACAGAAGCTATCTTAAGATTATCACGGTATCATCTTGAGGCCCTGGGACGGAGCTGAGGACTGGATTCAGATTTCTCAAGACACAGTCAATAACTTTCATCCAAAGCAATTTCCTTCTGTCTTGCTGACAGGCAAATTGGAAATGTGACAGATGACAGACAAGCTGGCAGGGTGACAAGAGGCTTTCGGATGCAGCCTGCAAAAAGGGCAGGAACATCCATTTTTCTCCCACACCAAATACTCACTCCTACCTTTCCCTCAGCTCCTGTTTATATCCTGCTTTGCCAGAAAAGGCAGTTTAATTTCTTTCATGGAAGTCCTTTCAGAGCCAGTCATCTAGGACAATTGAACATAGGCATTAAGATAATTACAGGGAAAAGTTATTATATCCTGGCCAAGACTTGTGCTGTGCCTGCTCAATTTTTCTGAATACAAATTTCTTACAAAATTCATCCCCAGATGACACTATAAATAGTCACCTGTGGTGAGGCTTCCCAGAGCTTTGATGTGGATCTGCATGAACCTTTTCCCTAAAGTAAGAAATTCCAGGGGAAAAAAAAAAATCAAATGTGAAAGCTCGATTTATGAAAGCAAAACTCTTAAACCAACAAAAATGAAGAACTCAGAAAAACAGAAATTAAAAGGGCTTGTAAATGGATCTTTGCCTTCCTGCTCCATTCTTGAAGAGAGTGACTGATATCACATTCTTGTTCTCAGTCCAGCATCTTTCAGTAATAAAAGTCACCCAGTCCCATCTGGGTCCTTAAGAAGAGTCTTTCTTACTGTCCCTTCCGAGACCCGACTGTCTGCTTTCTGTTCTTCTCAGCCATCTCTCTCTGCTCTTGTCCTACTTACGTTCGATGTAATATAACCCAAGTATGGACCTCAGGTGAAAACCAGGTACAGACCTGGAAAAAAGCACCCACAGGAACAGTGTGCAGTAGGAAATAGTGTGATAGAGGACAGAGGTAATAGCCTGGCATCTCGATCAGGAGAAGGAAAAGAGGAACACCAGAAAAGTGGGGAAAGAGATCAAGAAAACACTGGCCCCACTGTGAAACAGCAGCACTGTACAGAAAAAGTGCACCAAGGTGTTCTGTGCTGAGCCTTGGCTGAAAGCAGTTTGTAGCTGCGAGCAGAAAAATAGCCACCTTCTGTTGGATTGCCCTGGCATGCAAGAAAATTGTGCACACGCTGCTTCTAGGGCGCTTGACTCCACCGTCCATGTCTTTGCCCAAGAGAAATAACATAGAAGACACCATAGCTTTGTTAACTAACTGGGTAACAATTAGGGTTTGGCAGTTTTTAATGTATTCACTTCGGGAAAGGTTTGGATAATAGTTCTGATTAATACAAACAAACCAAATTTTAAGGAGGTTGTCAGCTGTCTTCCCCCTAAAAAGCAGAAATGATTAATGATAGCAAAATTATAACAAGAAGGTAATAATAGCTTGCACTTAGCTTTTAAACTGTAAGGAACTTTGCAAACGTTCACTAATTGACTTAAAGCCTCTGTTTATCCTGTGGTGTGAACAAATACGTTAACCAGAGAGATAGTGAAATTCATCATGCTCCTCACTGAAATCAGTGTCCACTTCTGCGGTAGAAAGGCGAAGTATTAGACTCTTAAGCAGCTGGTAATAGAGAGCAGATCTTTTAGCTGCCATGCACCCGGAGGAAACCACACTGTTTATACCAAAGCTGATACATTTCTAGTGATGTTTCCTGCTATTTGCAACAAAGACAGCTTCCATTGACTTGTGTGCCTTCAAAGTATATCCAGGCGTGGAGAAACTGGACTCTGACCAAATCCAGTAATGCTGTTAACACTGACGGCTAGCACACTTCTAGTGCCCTCTCTCAGTTGTGAGGCCACCTCTGAAGTGAAATATTAGTCCCTGCGTGCAGGGGCGTGAGATTTAACCTTTATCCTTCACTTGCTAAATGCACCCATTTTCTGCAAGACAAGCCCAGCCGTCCTCAACAAAGCTTCCTCACAGCGAGGGAAAGGAGGTAGCGGCTTGGCTTGAGGGAAAGCTCCATTTTAAGATCTGAAAGTAATTCCTACGCTTGAGTAGTCTAAGTGTAGATACATCTCCTTTTGATCCTCAACTCCAAAAATTAGCATTACAGTTAGTTTTTCATAAAGAGGTATTAGCACCGTTGGACTGCTTGGCAGTGCTCGCACCACTTGTGTTTATCTTTTGTAAAGGTTGTGTTCCTGCTTGCAGTAGAATTGGCAACAGAGCTTGCTAGCAAAACCCTTTTTTGTACAGAAGTGTAAAGGACTTCAGAAAGCAACATAACCCTAAGATAACCACTGCAGACATTTCGCAGGAATTGCATGCTTAAAATTTTCTTGGCCAAAAAGCAATGTTTTTGGATTCTCTTTTGAATGTTTTTTTTATACCACGGTAACAGAAGCCAGAGTAACTGCAAATACTTCTTCAAATACCAAACGAGGCAACCTTGAAAAGCGGAGCAGTGGCAAACACAGTGCAGAGGCACTTGAACTGCTTCTGCTCGGAGCGGTGCTGGGCTGAGCTAGAGGAATCTGCCAGCCAATTTCCAGCCGTGTTGCTGCCGTGTCCAAGCCTGCACGGAGCGATGCAACACCACGGGAACTGCCTGGCCGTGGTGACGTTGGAGGTCTCCGCGGAGCGTTCGCGATGTGGTGTGAGCGTCAGCTGGGATGAGCTTTTGTGGTACACGAGGCCAGTGTAGACAGAAAAATGCACACCGTATTTGGGCACTTACCCTCAAAGACGTCGTGACGCATGGGGTACTCATTGGCATTTATTAAACTAGGCAAGCTTCACGGCCAGAGGACTACAAGACAAAACCCAGGAAAGGGAAAGTGATGAGAAAAGAACAAGTGAAAAGTTTAGGCCTCAGGAAAAAAAAGTAATGTTTCAGGCTTGCTTTGGGTGAAGGCTTGGCAACTGGCAGTTTACCTTCTGCACTTTGCTGTTTATGCACTTTCAGGGAATTGAGTAGTTCTCTGGTTTCTTATTGAAATTTTGCAAGAAGGAAATAAGAAATACATTAAGATACCTTTAAATTAGATTTTAAATACCCACAGATCTATTAAAAACATGTAGTTATAACATCAACAAATTCGCCTCCAGAGTAATGTTTTTCAAGGATAAATGCTCATTAACTTTGTTTTCTCAGCATTTCAATGCTGTTAATAATTTCAAATATAGTTCTAAAGAATATATTAGGTTTAACAATTAAGATAGTCTTTCATTCTTATTCATAGTCATGGAGTAGGCAGCTTCAAAAACAGTTTTTACAGGCCAGAGCTTCAGCTAAAGATTGTCTTGACCATCTCCATTTATGACTTGCAATATCATTTGGCTATCTTTTCCTAAGTAAGCGTGTACTTAGAGCCCACAATATGAGAACAGTAATTCCGTATTTGTACTTATTTGCTGCAAATATTCATTTAGAATTTTCTTGCCGGTCTATTTTGTGGGTGCTGTTACGGTGTCTGTGAACACTGAATTCTACCAGTGTGGTATTATAAATTGACTTATCATATTAAAACCACAAACTACAAAAGGAATTGCCTGGTACTGAGTGTGGCTAATTGAGATGGCGTTTCAGAAATTCCTGATCTTAACTTGTGAGACATATGCATGAGTACATGATTTTTGGTGTACTTTATATTACCTTTTTAAAAAACCAAACAAACATGAAAATAGACCCCCACAACCTCAGTCTAATCTTTCCTTCCTATAATTAATTAAAAATTAAAAATTACAAAGCATTCTGGCCCAGAGACCCAAAGTACTTGGTACCTGCTCTTATTTGGGATTTAGCGCACCTAGGGAATTCCAGCTTACAGAGTGTTAGACTACAAGAGAGATTTAAAGGAGAAGTATCAGTGCAGACAAATGAACAGATGTGCTTCTTGAACGATCTTACACGTGAAAACGGAGCTAACATCAGAAAAAAAAATTGGTTTGGGTTTAAGTGTATTTACTGAATATTACTTATACAAACATTACAAAGGTATACATTTCAAGTATCTTGAGAACTTGTCCTGTTTTGCAAGCCTAATTTTTGTGCAGTGACTGCTCCTTCTGGCTTCTGGGTTAGATAAGCAGGTTCTTTCAGAGCTCTAAAAATAAATCTTGTCCTCTGGAAGAAAGTATTTCTCCTACAAAAGTCTGTCAGAGAAACTAAGCTGAACTGGTGCCGTTGCTGGTGGGTTGGTTTGACTGCTCAGGACCTGGTCCATAGACTTTTGGAGAGATTTACCTCAGCTCTAGGGGTTGCTCCAAACTCCGTCACTGCAAGTGTAGTCACTTTGCAGGAAAGGAAAAGGGGACGGTGACCCCCTCATCCAAGATTGATCCTATTGTGAGAGGGTGAGGAATTCTTGATAGATACAGGTATCCACGGAGATTTCCAATAGGAGAAACAGATTAACAAGTATCACCCCTCCACACTTTGAGATACAGGAGATATTTAAGACACTGCGGGGGGACAGAAACAACGAGCATGAAAATCCACTTGTGATATTTTTTGATTGGCTAATTACATGTCTACTGGTCTAGTGCCTAATTTACACTTCAAATACTGTAATTTGCCTTGTCAGGTGCTTCTTTGTATTGTGCATTTCACTGTGTTAAGATAATTACCATCATATACTTCTAAGGGAGATTACTGTTGTTGGACCTAAAATTTTGATGAGGGCTTTTCAGTCAGTCACCACAGCCACTCCCATTGCCCCTTGCACTGATACACTTGCAGGGACAGGAAAGGACAGGAAAGATCAGCCAAACAATCTCTTTATATACAAACAATAATTTTTTTCTGTCCAAAATATTGCCATTCCTGGCAATAAGTCAGCAGTGAATCTGCTTGAAATACTTTCTTCCCAGACAGTTTCTGGAGCAGTGAGTCCCTCTTAGATAATTTCATAAATGAGGCAGCTAGCCCATGTTTTTTTACTGTCAGCTGCACAATGTCCGTTTTACACCCACAATAGTGATCTGGAACATCCCATTGTTACTTTGGAAACTTCATTTTGCATGCCCTGTTGGTATCTCCAGTCCAATGTGGAGAAGATTACACAGAAGTAAATGTTTATCAAGAAAGATCTCAGCGGTTTTAGCCACTGCCGTGTTGCTCTAGGCATTACACTGCATGAATTAGGCGTTTACACTGTCATATGCAACTGAACTCCACTCTCTAGATGTTTTCTCCTGGTCTACCACAACACTTAACTTCAGGAGGTATCATGCCACACCTGCCAACCAGGGAGGGAGGCAGACAGCTGAACCAAACCACAAGCAATGCTTTAATCTCTTGCTGTTGTTATTATTGTTATTGTACAGCATCCCCTTCTATCCCTTGAACTAGCATGGGTCTTATCAGTTCCTACCTCAAACGAATGATACGATAACCATTGACCTCAAATGGCAAACATGACTGAGATTTCGTACCCAGCCCATCCAGTTCCCCCACTGTGTCACTGACCTCAGCACGCAGCCTGTGCACCCTTGAAACCCACCCAAACTCTAGTAAATGTCCAAAGGCTTGTCTTTTCCCATCCTGAAGGCTGTGGAGACCCTTCTGACGATCCGATGGCTGCACCAGAAATTCACCTTCTGTGACCAATTTGGATAGTTTGGATATGTCAACATAATAATTTGACCTCCTAGACTTGTTCCTTGGAATGATTTGTTGTATATGCATTTGTTTACCTCCATTATTCTGAAAAAAATACCTCTGCAAATGCAACTTATAACAGAGAAGGTATGTCTTCCAAAACTGTTAGCAAGAAAACAGCAGGAATGAACCGCTCAAAATAGCCAGCCTGTGATCTGGAGTTATTCCACTTCACAGCGGTGAACCTTTTACTGAACAGTAAGAATGTGTCACCCTGTTGAGTTAAAACAATGGTCCTTCTAGCCTCATTTGTATAATGGTCTGCAGCAGAAAAAAGGGCTAAATTTTAAGAATGGCACATTTCCCTGATATAATCTTCCAGCTTCACAGCAGTTCGTGATCCTCCTGAAACACAGGTTCTAGCTGCACCTTCATGCTGAGCTATTGATGACAGATTTTTCTCTTCTTCATCTGAATCGGTTTTGACTTTACTCAAGTTTTTGGCCTTTGTCGTGGTGTAACCCCAGCCAGCAACTCTGCACCACACAGCCACGCTCACTCCCCTGCAGTGGGATGGGGGAGAGCATCAGAAGGGTTAAAGTGGGAAAATCTGCGGGCTGAGATAAAGACAATTTAACAGGAAAAGCAAAAGCAAAGCAAACCAAGGAATCCATTCCCCACTCCCCACGGGCAGGCAGGAGTTCAGCCA
>JAVJGG010000058.1:19148147-19166399 GCA_035590195.1 Aviceda cuculoides
TGGCTGAACTCCTGCCTGCCCGTGGGGAGTGGGGAATGGATTCCTTGGTTTGCTTTGCTTTTGCTTTTCCTGTTAAACTGTCTTTATCTCAGCCCGTGAGTTTTCCCACTTTAACCCTTCCGATTCTCTCCCCCATCCCACTGCGTGGGCGAGCGAGCGGCTGCGTGGGGCTGAGTTGCCGGCCGGGGTTACACCACGACCTCCCCCCAGGCAGGGCAGTCATGGCCATGGCTGCGTGTGCATGGGTTTGCTCATGCAAATATAAATTACGTAGCCAGACTTGGACAAACCACTCTGTGCCACCAGTGTTTCTCAGCTGCGGTTGCAGGAGCGGTTGCATGGCATGGTACCGTGTGAACGCTCCCTGCAGCAATGTCCTTTCCACTCTGCTGTTTGCCTCATAGCTGCTTCGCTGATTTTTTATAGTGGTTTTCATTCTCCCTTTCCCTATGAATTTCACTACTGCGGGATGCGGTTTTAGCTATACCTTAGCATCTTTTACACCTACAGCTGTTCAGTACATTAGGCTTTTAAGACCTCCTGTTAATGAGGCTATGCACTGTATTTATAGACTACAGTTAGGCTAAATTCAACCATTTCCTTCCATTCCCAGGAGTGCAGTGAACATTTTTGGTGCAGAGGCTGGCAGTAAGGCTAGAATTCTCCCCCAAGAATCCAGCAGGTTCTCCTGTCTGTGTAAATGAGTGAAAATCAGGACTTTCCTGCAATGCGTCTCTCAGGACTGCTGGTGACTCATAACTTTCTAAACCACTCCTTACCCTCCACCTCCATTCATCCATCCATCCATCCATCCTAAACAGCTAAATTCCTGACTCTTTACTGCCCATGAATGACCCAAGGGTCTTCCCAGGCCACATCTAGTGAATACTGCTCTGGTTACCACATCGTCCTGAAACTGCCTATTAAATTTGGCCTTTTCATATATAATACACTATTTTTCAGTAGATGACAGGAATCATAAAGTAACCTGGAGTTTAATTTTAGAGAAGAGTAAAGAGAGGGGGACGATAGGTAGTAGAGCCATAAAGCGCCAAAGCAATAATTTGAGCTAGTCAGTTCAGAGATGGCTGTAAATGACCAGAACGTCACCTCCGGTTTGGCCAGCTTCTGCTGAAGGTCTGGCAGTACTCCAGCAGATCCCTGCCCCATTTGCCAGGCCCAACACCCCTTCTCTGGGGACCACACATGTCCAAGCAGGCGTAGTCTGCACCTGGGCTTCTGGAAGCAAAGTGTCTCAGCTTTTTGGCAATATCTCGTCGTGTGTATCTGGAAGCGTGGACCATTTCTTCTCTCTCAGCTTCTTTGATTGGCTTCAAGGTCCACCCAGATTCTGGCTTGCAGGAAATTTAGGACTTTTTTTCCAGTTCACATGCAATTTGAGTAATAAGTACATGAAACTGAAGTGCCTGATGCTCAAGAAATGTTCAGCTCCAGAAGGAGGAACAGAAATGATCTGTGGCTAAAAATTTGACGAGATTGAGCCACTGTGGGCTGAGATGTGCGTGTCCCACTTCAGCTGTTGGTGGCTATTGGGGGACAGGAATGAATCAAAGCTTTCCTAGCTTGCATGCATAGCAGTATGAAAACCCAAAGCAGTGAAGGAGAAGCCGTGGGCTGTTTCTGGTGGGGCTGGGGCACCAGGGCATGGAGAGCTCTACTGTGTCGGCACCAGTGTCCCCAGCACTGTCTGCAAGAACACCTTCCTCGCATCCAAGGGGCTTCTCCAACTCCCAGAGACAGGATAGGGCCCACACTAAAGCAAGTTATCTAATAAACACTCAAGCTGTTTCATTTCTAGATGCTTGAGGACTTCTGAAAGATGGAGAGAGCAAAACAGGCCAAGTTACCAAAACGGAATAGAGTTTGCTAATACAGGGCTCAGTGATTAAATGCTCTGAGGATTGTCGTACTGTGATAAGATGTCCTTGTGCAGCTATTTCCAGCTAAACCTTTTCAAAAAAGAGAAGACATTTCCCCAATTGAGGGAGAACTTAATGCTGAAAAAAAAGTCATTGGGTATTTTTTGCAGATGACAAATGCAGATTCTCTGTAGAATTTAGGTAGTGACCACACCTTGTCAGTGACAGGTCCAGTGGAATAAGGTAGGAAAACAGAATTCATTTTCTGCTGCAAATAAAGTCGTCATTCAACTGCTTCACCCAAGAACTCTTGGCCGAGAAGCTAACAGGCCTGCTTGTTACAGAATATATTTACATTTTAACTATGTAATAAAATTCCCATAGCAGGACTTCAATGGCAGCACAGTTCTGCTTCAGATCCTGTATGACATCAGACTCTGAGGGCAGATTTGAGGCACTGTTCACATAGCACATACCCAACCATGTGCCAGGGCACACAAATTGGTGCACAGAAACAAATCCACTTGGTCTGCCCTCTGTTGCTATTTTCTGCTTTGGGGGACAAAACACTTAATGAAAAATAACTTGCTTTTATGATAACATGTATGTTAAAAGAATAAAAAGCAACTTATATTCTATTTATGTTTTTTCTTGCCTGTCCCTACTTTATCTACTCTGTATTCATCTGCTATGTCCTACTAAAACCAGATTTAATTATGCTTCTGTTAGTGGCTGTGGTGCTAAATTCCAGCTGACTTTCATCACAGTCTATGGCTTATCATCTGAGGGAGGAAAGAAGTGACTCACGTTTTCTCACTAGGACGAATAAACTCATCTCTAGAAGATAAAAGTTGGCCCAGACTATTTCCCATCCATTGAACCAAATCTAATGCATTTTCAAGTAGAGAAAACTTGCTAAAAATTGAACTGTCTGCAAGTTCTGAAACTTTTTCTCCCTGAATAACCTGGTTGATTTCAGCAGGACTGAGTCAGACCAAGTCAGGGAACTGTGACTCGATATAAAAATGTATTTTAGCTAAAAGAAAGGACATGGGGACAATTTTAGCTATGCATTTTTTTATGATCTCGTTGAGCAGGCACAAAAGGCGTGCATACTCCAGAGTAATAGCTGTCTGCATATAGATCTTATGATTCTTCTTCCCTTTTAATTCCTCACAGACTGAAAGGAATAATTGCATTTCTGTCGCAGTGTATCACATCCCTGTCCTTTCCTTGCCTTGTCTTTTGCCTTGCTCCACCTTGCCTTTGTCTTTCCTCACCACAATTCAATTTTATGGTTAGTGTAAAATTGTTGTCTAAAAAGTTTTAATTTAAGAGTGATTATTTTGTAAAAATAACACCCAGGGGTTCTGTTTGTTCTGTCTCAAGAAATCCTCTGAGAAATTAACTCAAATTATAAGCAGAACTCTTGTATTTTGCTAGCAGTCAGTCCTCGAAGTACTTTTCTTGTTTCCAAAAATTGTGATGCATTTTCCCTGGTTTCTCCATTTTCATTAGTGTTTAATAAAGTCTCCACAGACTGTGTGCAGCTGCTGTTTGCATCATGCAGTTCTGGTTCCTTAAGTGAGCTTGTGTCTACCTAAAGCAATCCAGAAATTGAGAATGACGGAAGCTTTGTGGGTGGTGCTGACGCTGGAAATCAATTAATGTTCCGTCCCATACATTTTCTCCCAGAGCTGTACGAATTTTGCATGTCCAATGTGACCAAAACATGATCAGAAAAGCAGGAATGTGACCATCACTAGTAAATGAACGTCCAGCTACAAAGGACCCGCTGGGTCACGAAGCGGTGTGGCTGTAATTTTGTCATTTTGCACCGGGGACGAGGAGAGACCCGACCCCGCTCCCAGCGGCTGCCAAAGCCTTGGGGGGCACCTCGGTCCCTCCTGGGGGGATTTCTTCTTTCTGCCCATGAGAGACCAGCCTGGCGGCGTGCGGGCTGCAGTGGGGGACGGACCCGGGGGTGTCGGCAGGGTGGTGTGTGGAAGGGAGGTGAGAATTACCTCCCCGCGAACCGCCTCGCGCCGCGGCGCACAGAGATGATCGGTCCCCAAAGCAATGAACGGCTGCCCAAGAAAAGTCAGCGGGCATCGTTTGCTCTTTTCCTAAGGGCTGACGTACAAAAGGGAATACGGGATAATCTGCAGCTACATCAGATTTTTTGAGGGCAAAAAGTAGCAGGCTTGAAGACGGCCAAGCAAACAAGGTGACTCAAGCTCTCTGAAGAGTACAGGCAATGTAAAAGAGCAAGCTGGCACCGCACCAGAAAGGTGGGTAAGAAGATTTCTTGGCCCCAAAGAGACCGATCCCTGGGCACCCCCTGCTAAAATGCTGACCTTGCACGGTGATGCTGGTACGCGCCTGGAAAATAAATGGCACTGAGCATCCACACCTCGTGCTGGAGGAGGTGCGGGCGGCCTGGCGCACAGCTCCTGAGCAACGGCCTTTCCGTCCCTGGTACAGCAAAGGTCAAAGAAAGCGCTCGTACATAAAGCTCTTATTTTCCCTTACATTTTGTGGGACGCTGCTCCAAACCCAAACTTCCTTAGAGGGGACAAAATGGGCTTTTGCCAAAGTGAATGCCAAGAGGAGCTATAATCCCAAGCACTTTGTTGGCAGCACACGATGCGGTTAAATTAAGTATGCAGTTGTCATTATAGGCTGTAACCTACAGCGGGTGAATAACCCGCTACAAGCTGCTGCAAAGACTGGCATGAAGTGACCTGCCAAGACTTGCCTGCCAGCCCGCGTGCAGATGCCTCTGACAGCTTTTATTCTGTGGCTAAAAAGGATTTTAGCCTGAGCTCTGTGCTGCCGGTCATCCTCTTGCTAGGTTTGCTCTGATGCCTGGACCAAGCAGCTGCAGCCCTCCAGGTCTCAGATCCTTGGGAAATGTTTTGGTTTCCCCAGATCTGCAGCTTTCCACGTGAAGGTCAGAAAAGCTAGCTGGACGAGGGGCTCAGAACAGAACAGGCTTTTGGCCGCGGGACAGTGAGAAGTGTTGCTGCCCGAGGGGTTTGCAGGACGGGTAAAGCGCTGGCAGGGATGCTGGGCCGGCCTGCCCAGCCGGTGGGGAACCTGGCGGAGTCTCCCTAAAGCTTTCCGCTGCCTCTGGGCTGCTGTACGGCTTCTTCAGACCAAGTCGTCAGCGGTTTATACGCTGGATTATGTTTATCTGAGAAGCTAGTGGGCTCAATTTTCGACAGAAGCTCTCATTATCTATTTACAGTCATGCAAGTCTGAGTTTTGTTTAGAATAGTAACACTGAGTTTAGTCCTGTCACTCCTATATATTTTCTCTCTTTTTTCTATTTATAATTTAAAAATCCTGAGTATGTCACATTTCTCCACAAGTCAACATACCCTGTTATTTGCAGTTACTGAAAATAATATTTTGGCTACAATTAAGATGGCAGAAATCCGCTTCTTATTGTTGATAAAATGGAGTGAGTCACATCTAGAAAGTGGGAATTCATAGCTCTGAAGAAAGAAAAAGATTTGTCATCCCACGGTAGTAAACAAAATGAAATGTAGTTTCAGCTGTTTACAAGGGGAAGCTTAGAGGCTTAATTGGAACATTTTGCTGTTGTTTTGTGGGTTTTTTTTTCTTTTACTTTTAGTACTTTCTGTCTTTTGTTTGTCCTGGTTTACACCATCTTTCTGATTACTATCTTTGTATGGGCTGAATTCTGTCTTCCTTCATGTAGGAAGGGACCCGTCAAATGATATTTCCACTAATCAGATCTGGATTTATTATTTTCCTTCTTTCACATTGCCTCAGATGCTTAGAGATGAAAACAAATGGTTTGACATAATTTCTAAGAAGACAGAGGAGACAGGCCATGGCTGTCAAGCGAAGCGGCAGCCACAGACAAGATACACGTTGCTTTGTTCTTCCCTTCAAAGCCTTTGGTTCATCTCTAGCATTTCACTCTTGATTACATACCAGATAACTGTCCCACTTGGGGGTTTTTTGGACAAGAAGGTCTTTTAGCAGACTGGGTTTTTTCTTTTTGTATGAGAATCATGTTGTCTATATTCAAAAGCACTGGACTGGCAACCAATTTTTAGATCCTGGGCTCTTATTCAGTCCTGGACTTTCTGTACGCTCTTGGATATTGTCACTCAGAAGAGGAATCATCTGTTTTAAATGTAAACATTTGAAATTTAGCTGTCACATCTGGACTTCCTTCCAGAGCGCATGGAGAGAAGAGAGGATCCCCAGAGGTGTCTGGTCTGGGAGAACGATGCTTACATATCTTAATGTAGAATATAATGTTAACAAAAAACAAACAAACAAAAAAAGAACTTGAACATGCTTGGGCTTGCAAGAACACAGGCATTCTGCCTAAATCCTGTTCCTTTCAGTGATGCTGAGTTTCTTCTTTCCAGGCTGATAAGACTGTCAAGCAGATTTGTATGTTAGAGTAGCTCCAAGGTAAATTCTGGTCTTTCCCTAAAGCATCAGTCTCCATCTCAAGGCAAAGTCTAAGAGTCTGGAATAACCTACCCAGAGCACTCGGCCTCTGCCTCAGTGCAATGAAAGTTTTTTTTCGAATTATATCAAGACATATGATCTACTAGCCATGTTTTAAATAGGTAAAAAATAATACATAGAAGTTACATAAATCTTCCAAGCTGGTGTTTGACTGTTATTCAGCAGCTGGTTGAAATGCCTTCATTTTCTAGTTCTGAACTAATTACTTTCTTCTTCCCAGGTGTTGATTTGTGTATTTTGTTCCTCAGTGGCATTTTCAAAAATCAAGGTGTTTGATTTGGGTACTAGACTGGTTTTGTTTAGAAGGCATGAGGATACAGTAAGGAGAAGCTATTTCCTTAGGAAAACTGGTAGCTGAATGAAGAAAAGTCTTGAAAGGAGAGGAAGTGCTTAATATTCATGGACATATTTGAGTTGCCTTTTATGTGCTGCCACAAAGAAGCCCATTCTTCTTGCCTTAATGGCATTTAGATTTCCAAGTAGATTGCCCACTTAATTACCCAAGTACCATTTGTTAGGCCAGGAAAACACATTAACAAAAGATATTTGTAAAATCTTGTGGACAATGATTACCCTGAAATTAATTCTGAATATTTTCTCATTTAGTTTTACCTAACTAAGAAGTGTTTTATTTTGAAAGAAAAGCTCACTTATGACAAGCAAAATGAGCAAAAGTAACACATTTTGTGACATTTAAAAGCACCACTGTTTTGCACCTTCAAGCCATGTAGCAACACAGATACAGAAGACAAAACTACAGCAGCTCTGCAGTGAAAAGTGCTAGTGAAGTGTTAGTGTTCAGCTGCCAAACAATAGCTTGATTTTTTAAACTAATTGGCTTAAACATCCTTTTTTGTTGGCTGCTTTTTACCTAGTTAATTAGCGGGTTAGATTATTACTGTTAGATAATTAACACCAAAAAAAGGTTTTGAGACATTTTCATCCAAAAAGTAAAGGAACAAACCCTTTGCTTAGTAGTTTAAACTCTAAATATAAGCGTGACCTTCCTCCCTGAGCCAGGGGCAATGGAAAAGGGAAGGAAAACTGTTGCTACAACAGGACGGGCTGGTTTCTCCTGAAGGCAGAGCCCCAAACGCGGCTGGGAGCTGATCCCCCGGGCCGAGCAGCAGCTGCTGGAGGACATGGCCTCGGGCCACAGCTCTGGGCATCCCTGTTTCACCGGGGACAGGGGAGGGAGGAAAGAATTAATCTTCTTCTGCCTTTTCTAATGTTCGAGCGCATTCCCTGCTTTCCGAACAGTGTTCACTGATCTGAGGAAAAAAACCCAAGGCGGTTCTGCAAGTCATTTCCAGCAATTAACCTGCAGATCTTTATTTAAGTAGCCCCTCTTGAGCACTGTTGCTGGCGTGTACTTTATTCAAAATATTTACATAACACCAGAGGATAGCAGGTGTGATTAGGAAGCTTCTGAAGAGCACAACCATTCATGTAACTATTCAGTTTGCTGGTCAAAAACCTCTAGTGTGCAGCCAGTAATACAAATAGGAACTTGCTATATTTTTTACTTAGATATTTCCAAGGGTTTATTTTAAATTATATTGTAGGAGTTTTGCATGTTACATGTTATTTCTCCATACCGCATAGAAAGAATCTCCCAGGGACTTTTGTAGCAATTTGGCAGCTGAGCTCTGCAACATAACTAGATCCCTTAAAAGACTGAATCATTTTTCCCTGCTAATGGTTCTTAATTTTCTTTTCAAAGGAAATAAAATTCATAGTGAAAATCATTCTTTGTTAAGTGACAGTTGTAATAAGCTGGGACACAGAAAATGAGATCAACCCAAAAGTTCTCTTTTTTTTGTTGTTGCAAACTGCTTGTTAATATTCAGACCTCTGCAAATAGTAAGGATATGTATATGTACTTTACTGAAGCTCCTTCAGTTAAGGACATTATAGCAATTCTTAAAAACAGCCCTGAGGTTCATACTATTATTTTAGCTCATTGAGCAGCCGTGTCTTGAGTCAATTTAATCAGCGAGTTGTATGTCCTCTGGCTTGATCATGACCCAAACTCTTTTAATTAATTAGCCTGATTCTGTTCTTCAAAGCAGTGGAAATGAGGCACATCTCGACAGAAGTAAGCGTTATTACCTGATGGGTCCTATTAGAAATACTCGCTATTTCAGGTAGGACAGGCAAACCAAGGAACTCTTCTTTTTTGCCCGCGCTTTGAAGCTGAGCGCCCCGCTGCAGGCGCGCCCCGTGGGGGGACGGCAGCTCTCCTCCCATTGCGTCGGGTTCGATACATGGCACTTGCTGCTTGTGCTCGCCGCCTTTCGCCCTTCCTCGCATTTCTCAGTCTCCCGAAGCAACAGCAGGAGGGAAATAGAAACTCTGCGTCTGCTGGGCTGTGCAAGGGGTAAAGGTGCCCAGCTGGTGGGTCTGCAGTTCTGCCACTGCAGGGCGAAGCTCACGGAGGGAGGAAACACCCACTTTCCAGTATCGCCCCGTAAGAGAGCGCGTTGTGCTGCCTTTAATTTCATAAACAGTGACGTGGTACTCCTGTAGCTCTCCCATCTCTGGGAGAATTTTTCTTTCCACAAATCGGAAAAAAACCTGAATTTCAGCCACTGAACTTTCCATCACTTTCAGACACTAAGGAGTTCCCATCAAGTTTAAAACAGCCTTTCTGACCTCCTGACAAAGACTCATGATGGCTGTTCTACCCGGAAAGGTGACCAGCATTACACCTCCTAGTTTTGCTTTCGGAGATATCTCGTGCTCCGTTTGCCAGGATGAATTATGTCAAAGTTGTGCAAAAAGCACGAGTGAGGGTCCCTTTAGCTCTGTCACTGCACTGAAGAAGTCTCTGCTTCTGTAGCTGAAAATTATGGCGAAATATTCTGCTGAGATCCCTGCTTAAAGTGGGAGGAAAATAGTGATGTGCAATAGTAATTTTGGGCGGAAATAGTTCATGATCTTGAACAGCATTAGACAAACCCAGTTATAGTAAGTGGCTTTTCTGGCCCTCATTTGTGATAGTAATACCTATTTTCTACAACCAAACAATATTTCTCTTTTTTTAAGGTAAAATTTAACACTTTTGCTTACGTTCACATTAACAAGAAGGTAAGAGCAGTAGCGTATCTGTAAATTCAGGCATTGGTGACCTACCCCATCGTCAATCTGATGGATCAACTTTGGCCTATTCTGCTGAGGCCCTGACCCTGATCCCCCACCCCACACGTGGGTGGGAGCTGGGACCAGTCTCTGATTCAGACTGCCGTGTTCCCGTCAGGGGCTGAAGCTCTGCTGACGCCTGCCCGGCGCAGAGGCACCAACCCAGTTCGTGTGGACCAGAACTGCTCTGAGGACTGAACCGGCACACACCGTAAGTGGTCACAATCCGGGGATTTGCCCCGGAATGGCTCCGCTGCTCTTCGTGGTCACAGAGTGGACGTAAACTTGCCTTTCTTTCCCGGCAGTTGCCTTCTCCTTACCCACGCGGTGCTCCTAACCAGGTGCTCTTTGCTTGTACCCTCACCGGCTTGTACCCTCCGTGATTCCCCAGGCACATCTCTGACATGATTCCCACGGCAGCCTCGGGGCTGGGGGTATAATTTCTGCAAACAGACCAGCTCACGCTCATCAGCGTTCCTCTACATGGGTTAAAAAAGGGTTGAAAACACATCCCCAACTTATAACAAAGTGGAAAATGAGAGGAATGATTCATTTAACACCCAGCAATGAAAGCAATGATCCAGCTGGAAGGGAACAATGACAGTTTGTCTGCACTTCTCCAGCACTGGAACAAACTGGTATTTGCTCTGTTAACTATGGCAGTACTGCTATTTTCCAACCTCATATTCAGTCGATGTTTCTGGCTTAATTCTCAGCTGGAGCAGTCTCTTTTTTTTTTTTTCCCTTTCAGTAGCCTCCCGTTAGCTAATAAAAGAGAGCACCTATGCTGAGCTGTTTATTGTTGCCCGCTCCCTGCACCGGCGGGATGGCGGTGAGCAGGGGACGGGTGATTCAGTGTTAATTAGACCTTTCCCACGCAGCGGGTTTCCCGAGTGCTGCCGTTGTGAGTGACACTCTCAAATAAAAGAGCAGGCTGGGGCTGCAGTTACAAAATACTCACAGAATAGCGATCCTTTAACCCTGCCTTTTTGCTTTTCTCTTCTGAGAGCATCCCCACGCTGGGACAGTCTCTTGGGGGAGCAGTACTTCTCTAATAGAGCTCCCCCACACTGGGGGCCCTGCTCTGGGCTGCCAGTGTACTCTCCTCCTTCACTGACCCCTCCACAACGATCCCTGGTTTCTGCCTTTTCTTCCTTTCTTCCCAGCAGTCGTTCCTTGAATAAGGATAAGGTACGCTGTTCCTGCATCTGTCTTCATATGCTGGACTAAATGGACTGTCGTTAGCACATTTGGATGGGACACCGTGACCACATTGCAAAACCAATCACCTCTTCCCGTTCACTGAGCATGAGGAAAAATAAGGTTAATCCTTTTTCTGAGGAGCCTGAGATATACCCAGAAAAGCGGCTGACAGCCCAAATTCTGGCTTGCACAAGTTCTAGCTGTCCAGTTTCATCAGATGGGTGAGATTTGTTTTCTCACCCAATTAATACCACCCATAGATCACTGGGTCAAACCTTCAGAGCACCCACATCAGACTTGGCTGCTGGTGCCAGCTCGTGACCCAACTGGACAGTAGCAACAAGACTGGGACTGTTTTTGGTCTGTGCAATGGTCCCTGCTTTACCTACACCATGTCAAGAAAAAGCACCCTCCACAATTCTTTGGTGACGTTTCCCATGCTGCCATTGCTGGTTTTATTCACTTTCTCTTCTGCATGAGAAGATCCCTGAGGGACTTTTCTTACAATGAAAAGAGTGGTGGGTGATGATGGTTTTCCTGGTTCAACAGTTAGTCTAGGTGAAATCCTTAATACTGCCTTTCAGGATTTAGTAAAACCTTTTACTCATGTTTAATACTTTGTTGAGGTCCACGGACTCTATTTTTAGCATCACACGTATTGATCATGAAATTAAAGGTAAATTTATGCCTCGATCCATTGTCATATATAAGGGCCTGATTATTTGATCTCCAACAGTCCAAAGAAAAACAGTGTCTCAAAGGGTCATTACTGATATCTTCCAGAACTTTGTTTTTCCCAGACCCTTTGTGCTAATCTGTCTTCTCAAGGGACATCTCTGACAAAAGAAGGATCTTTAGGATAAGGTATATGGACTTGGCAGTCACTAGCTACTTGCCTGGACAACATACCCTAGACCTTTAGATCTCCTAAAAGAACAGATGAAGATTATTTTTCCTTTCCAGATACACTGATTTAATTTGTGTAGTATCTTTAACAGCTCTGTCCTGTTTTGCAGGCACCACAACCAACCTGTCTCCCATTTTAGCAAATACCCCCCCTGAGCTTTGGAATGAACCCAGCTGAGCCTTGGTTGTGTGAAACTTCTGAATTTCTTTTGCAAGTCGTTCCCTTCTAGTCATTATAGAAAGATTACTTTAAATGATACTGTTTCCACAAGTTTGAATATATATATTTTTAAAAGGCACAAGAAAGAACTCTATTACAGTTCCCGGACTGCATCACGATTTCACTTTATTGCTATTTAACTTCCAAATAAGTCTTCTTGGAAGAGAGAATAGTCTTGGTGTTGCAGAAAGCGATCCCAACTGAACGCATCATAATCACAAATGCTTTTTAGTGTAAGCAGAATATATATCATCTCAATGGATCTCTGGTTTCAACTTGAAAAGAGAAATAGATAGTCTGATCCCAAGCTGTGTTCAAAGAAGGATGTGTGAGCAGGCTGTGGCAAAGACGTTGAAGAGAAATGCTATCATTTTGAGATTTGTCAGCTCATCTTTCACTTATGCATGGTGTCATTTATCACCCAGTTTTCATAAGAAGCTGCTGTGTACTAATCTGTCCTAAAGCAATATTTTGTGTTATCTGTCACTTAGTAAATGCTGAAAATAAACACTGATTTTAAAAAAATAAATTAATTAAAATTGTGTAGGATCTTTCAAGGGAAAAAAACCCAATAATTGGATAAATGCAACCTGGAAATTAAGCACAGATACTAATGGACATAATTCCCCAAGTTTTATTTTAGTAAATATAAAATATAAAAGAAGAATTTAATGAAAAATCAAATTTATTTCTAAGGGACACTAAGAACCAAGGTTTCTCCATAGTACGGTGCTGAGATTACTGTGGTCATGGTGAACACCTGTGCATGCAGTGAATCTGCTGGAAGAATTTAGGAGGTGGTCGTTGTGGATGAGGGTCCTCAGAAGAGGTCACTGAAACAAGCTGCCTCCTGGGCAGGAGGAGAGCAGCACAGGCAGCAGAACCGCATATTAAACATTCACTCCTGAAAACTGCTGACACTTTTTATTCCCCTTCTTCGCTCATATAATCCTGACCCTGCTGTCCTGTTCCTGGTTCATTCTGTCTCTTCTTGTTCTCCTTTTTTACCTTTGTGTGCTTCATGCCTTCCCTATGGCCTCTCTTCCTTCTCTCTGAAAAAGAGCTATTCCCATCCTCTTATTCTTTGCCCATTCTCACTCCCATTCTCCTGGATTTCTGCTTGGTCACTTTCTTCTCTCTGTGCACTTTGTCTTACACAAAAACATGAGGGTTCACAAACAGCATTAAGTATTAAGGGCATCAAGTCATGAACTAGCTTGCTCTCTTAGTTAAGTATTTTTAATCCCAGGGGAGCCAAGAATAAAGCCAGAGCACAATCCAAAAAGCCATAAGGCAGGGATGGGCAACTAGCTGTCACAAGCAGTGACGAGCAACGTCTGCATCTGGACACACATATGGGCCCATCAGTTATCAAGGGCATTTGGCGGTGACATAATCTGGAAGATTCACAATATATCTAAAGAAGTCCCAGGGGAACTGCAAGAATAATAACATCAGCGATCGTTGGTTAAACCTCTGTTTTAGTTACAGCTTATTCTCACAGGGGAGGAAAATAACAATTAGGGCATGACAGAAATAGAAGGAAATAGAAATAGGCAGGAAGGCATCTGCATCACCTTCGGACTGCTTCAGAAATGCCAGACCTCACCCCGGGAAGCTGCAGTAGAGTGGGCCAAGCAGTGCACCTCGGCTGCGGTGTGAGCTGTCAGCCGCATAATTTACTTCATACTGTATTTCTCCTGGTTTCTCATACTGACATGGTGATGGAGAACCTGTGCAGCATGGGATGCTACTGCCAGCCTCCCAGAGCCGGTGCTGAGGACGTGGCAAAGATTGGAGGAGGCCGTGGGACCAGCCCATGCTGGCTGCATGTCCAGCCCCACTGGAAATAGTGCTGAGGAACGTGCCAAAACACTACCACCAGATAGGGTTAGGAAGGCTCAGACCAGTTATCGTCTGCGCCTGATGCTAAAATGCCTGTGTGCCTTTTCATTGCAACATTTGGCTGAAATTATATCTACATTAGCATAGTATGATAATGTGGTTCAGGAGATAAGGTATTTACTCAGGTGTCAAGACACTCATTCAGCCTCAGAGTTGTAAAGAGCGGCATGGACAGGGAGCCCTGGGGGAGGGCTGGAAGGACACCGGTGAGGGTTGCTATCATTTCTTTTAATAAGCTGTTTCAGGGTATACCTACATTAGTGTTTTAATTCAAAACAGGCATGCACTCTTGAAACAAAGCTCATGATCATCCCTACTTTATCTTTGGTTTGCATTGTGGAGTGCACCTTGGAGCATGTGAACTAAATTAATTTCAAATGAAATTAAATAAAAGGTTGTCAGCCAGGAGGTATATCTAATATGCTTCAAGCACTAGTGGCTATTTGGGGGCTAGAGCAGAGCTACTCATAAGAAAAACCACAGAAAATTGTGTATGTGGGTGTCGGGTCCTCACTAGCACCAGCTGTTTCACTCCACAGCCTTGGAGATCTGACTGCTCTGCTCTGCTTGCTAACGTGGACATAGAGAGCCTCAGCCACCCACAGAAATAAAGTAAAATCTGCTGGTTTGCACTCTGCGTGGAAGACCAGTCCCAGAAGCCTTTCTTTAAGAACACAAAAACATGAAGGTAAAACCCATTTGTAACCAATGAAACATGACAGCTAAATTAGTTCAAGGTCAGAAGCATAGGAACTGTTCTTCTGCCATTCAAATCTGAGGCTGCCTCTGTAATCACAAGTAAAATGTTCCTGGGACCACCTTCTGGCATTTAGGCCAACGGGCACAAACCTACAAAAACCTTTTCCCCCTTTCAGGCAAGGTGGCTACATCACAACTGCTTTTTGGGAATGTCTCATCCTGACTCTCAAACCATGCCTGGGAATTGTTTGGGGAGTGCTAGGTGGCTCAGGGCAAAAGCACAACAGAAACTGCTCTTACAATTTATAAATTATCTGGGTTTTGATAGTTACTTCGCTAGCTATTATTTTACTTTGACTTTTATATATATATATATATGTATGTATGTATTTACTTTACCAAAATAAACATAGCCCAAGAGCTCCAGGGATCTAGGTGGACCCACATCTGTAGCCAACAAGAAGTGCAAGATCTGGGCATGCAATACTTCCAGATTATGATTTTATGCTAAGTTGATTGCGTGAGACAAGGCATTCCTCTTAGATGCCCAGCTCACGGCCACCAGTTCTTGTGTGAGAATCTCAGCTTTCAGTACCAAAAAAAGATTTCAATATTCATAGCTATTGGAAAAGGCCTGAAAGATTGAGTGTGTCTGGAGGTTACTAGAGAGCAGGAAAGAAAGAAAACTAAATTTGTTTTTACAAGTCTTCTGATCTGGAGGAAATTAACTTGCCACTTAAAAGTATTTGATGTTAGCAGTGCTCTTATTAGGAATCAAATGTAACTGGATGAGTGGGAAAAAATATTACTCCTAATATTAATAATTTCATATTTCAAAGTTGTTTATTCCAAACCAGAATTTCAAATATTCCTGAAAGTTCTGTGATGTGAAAGGATGGTCATTAAGTCAGATCTGGAGGACGTGGCAAGTCTCAGCTGGGTCCATCTTCAGGAATGAGAAAAGCATAGATGCATGCCCAATAACACTGGTGTCAGTTCTCACCACTGCTTCGTTCCCCCTATGAATCATCCTTCCAGCTGCAGTCGGAAAAGAAAATATGTTTGTTTAACCCTCTGTCATAACCATTTTTTATATTCTATGCTATTAATCTGAGGCTGAGTAGTTCGGAGTTGAATTAAGCTTATCATTACGAGATAGCATAAAACACTGTTGTGATTTATTTCTTGACAATGGACTTCCTCGCCTAGGAAAGAGCATCATTTCAGGGACCCCAGTACAAATCTGCTTCCCATCAGATTTGAGGGACTGTTCTTACAGCACCTTTCCAATGCAGTGGAACAGACTCCAGAGCAGGATGACATGATTTGCTGCCCGCAGAAATCTTGCCATCGTTAAGCCACTGAGAGCTAGATTCATCTCTTTAATTGCAGCTGATCAAGCAGCAATTAAAGATTTCTTACAAGTCCCAAGCTGCCGCCCGACTGTGATTTAGCTCCCTGGGAAGGAGGCCAGTCTCCCGCAGGGAAAAAACCCACCAGCCCTGCCGGTGCCCTCGTACCGTCCCCTTTCCAGCCCCTTTCACACCCTCCACTTAGCTGCTGTCACAAATCACAACATAACGCGCACCTGAGGTCCACGGTCTGAAAACCGATCCCTTTGGCAACTGTCCCTTTTGTGAGTGTAAAATAAATGGCCTCCGCTGAGACAAATATTTACGGTTTTAAATGCAAAATATTAAGGCAGCAACTGGAAATTCACTAATTCCTGATGTTTATATGTTGCATATAAAGTTGTGATTTTGTTGCCTGTTTTGTTCAGTGAATTAGCCACTAATTAAGGTTAGCAGATCAGAGAAGGCCTCCTTTCCCCTGACTGATAGCCCTACTTCAATTTGTTCAAAGGCTTTGTTCAAAAGAAGAGAAAATAAAGGATAAAAAGCAGAACTGCAAACAGACTCTGAGGTTTATAAAACATGACATTTTATTATAAGTAATAAAGTCAACCTCCAAAGCATTGGAGTTTATGGTATAGTTATGCATTTTGTTATCTAGGCAAGTATTTTTAACTGTGTCAGTTTTGGTTGGGTCTACGCAAGTTCTGGCTGACCACCTCCTTGAGACAAAGAAGACATTTCTTCTGCTCATAAACACCACTTTTCATGTGGGTTATCATGCAATCATACTTTCAGCCATTTCCTTTAATGTATTCAGTTACATATCTCTCAATACATCAGGAATCTTTTGCTTATTGGTGCATTATATTGCTGTTAAACTATACACATCAGTTGCTGTAATTTTTTTTTTTCAATTCTGCATTTTAATCAGTATTCCACACATGTAACATCAGTTCTTCAGCTCATACAAAAAAAATTCCCAAGATACATTTGCTTTTCACAGTCACAAAATTTCCAATTGAGCCTTACCAATATTCAAGTGATGTATGACTCTGTGGGTGTGTAAGTATAGGTATATATACATATATATACATAAAAATATATATAAAACTTTTCTAAATTCATAATCTGTAACAGTTTGGATTTATTGCCTAGCCTAATTCCGATAGCAAAGTAAATGTAATTCTAGGCTTTACATGTAGTAAGGCTGAAAAGTAGGGTAATGAGAAATAAAACCAAATCTCAGAGCACCTTCCCTCCATCCCTGCCTTCTTCCCGGGCACAACTTCACTCCCGGATTCTCTACCTACCCCCCCAGTGGCACAGGGGGACGGGGAATGGGGTTTTTGATCAGTTCATCACACTTTTTTTCTGCTGCTTCATCCTCCGCAGGGGCAGGACTCATCACACTCTTCTGCTCCAGCATGGGGTGTCTCCTCGGGAGACAGTCCTCCACAAACTTCCCCAATATGGGTCCTTCCCGTGGGCTGCAGTCCTTCAGGCACAGCCTGCTCCAGCGCGGGCTTTCCCAGGGAGCGGCGGCCATCTTGGGGGCTCCCCAGAGCCTTCTCTTCTCCAGGCTGAACAACCCCAGCTCTCTCAGCCCGTATTCATAGGAGAGGTGCTCCAGCCCTCTGATCATTTTCATCCACTAACACCCCCAAGTCCTTCTCCACAGAGCTGCTCTCAATCCACTCATCGCCCAGCCCGTATTTGTGCTTGGGATTGCCCCGACCCATGTGCAGGTCCTTGCACTTTGCCTTGTTGAACTTCATGAGGTTCACACGGGCCCACCTCTCAAGCCTGTCAAGGTCCCTCTGGGTGGCATCCCTTCCCTCCAGCATGTCGACCGCACCACACAGCTTGGTATCATCAGCAAACTTGCTGAGGGTGCACTCAATCCCAACGTCCATGTCAGCGACAAAGATGTTAAATGGTGCTGGTCCCAATACCGACTGCTGAGGAATACCACTTGTCACTGGTCTCCACTCGGACATCGAGCCATTGACCTCAGCTCTTTGAGTGTGACCATCCAGCCAGTTCCTTATCCACGGAGTGGTCCACCCATCAAATCCATGTCTTTCCAGTTTAGATACAAGGATGTCATGCAGGACAGTGTCAAATGCTTTGCACAAGTTACATGACACAGTTGCTCTGCCGTTCCTAAAGAGCCTGTCTCCTTCCATTCCAACACTCCAGTCACAGCAGCCATCCCACCAGGTCCCTGTGATGCCAATAAGATCACAACCCTGCAGGTGTGCACATGTCTCTAGCTCCTCCTGTTTATTCCCCACGCTACGTGCATTTGCATAGAGGCATTTAAGCTGGGCCCCCGATGAAGCTGACCCACTGGCTGGAGTGGCTGGAATTCCTTTGTGCTGCTCTTCAGGTGCTCTCCTGCTGACCTGTGATCCCTCTCCAGGCT
>JAVJGG010000058.1:19166499-19188357 GCA_035590195.1 Aviceda cuculoides
ACTTCAGTTTAAAGCCCTCTTCACCAGCTTGGCAAGCCTATGACCAAAGATGTTCTTCCCCTTCTCTGACAGATGGATCCCTCCATCATCCCGCCATATATTTCCACAGCTACCCACCGGTTTTCCGCAGCCCTCCCCGAGGCGTCTGGGTTAACTGCTATAAAGTGAGCTCGGGGCCGCCGTTGTTGGGCTGCTTTTACGGTACCAGTGCCAGCCTAGGCATACCCACCACTGGTAATTACATGATACTGGTCTTTTGCTGAGCACCTTGGCTTTTTTAGTACAGATTTAGCTGCTCTTTATTGCTGTGTTTTGCTCTCCTTTCTAACTGTTTTGGCTCCATGTTTTACCTCCTGCGGGCTGTTGAAACCACATGCTGGAGGCAGAATTATTAATTTCTTCCCATGATGCCTATTGATGCTAGAGCTGTTAATGACTTGTCTTTTTGTTACAAGCCCAGCAAATGAGTAGGGATCCATTTTGCACAGAAAGAGCTGAGACATAGCTATTAGAGTAAAAAAAAAAAAAAGCATTAATTTTGAGTTACCCAATTAGAAACACTTTGGACCTTATTTTTTCAGAGCATTGTATAATATGGTCTAACTCAAGGAGCAGATCTGAGTGTTCAGTGCTTTGATAAACCCGATCCCAGGGTCTCAGATCACATATCACAGGAAATGAGCAACATGCCCTTTTTTTGAGCATGTATGAAAAGCTCACCATATGCCTTGCCTGGCCTTGCACAGGAGCATGGTGGCAGAAGCAGTGATCGTAGCTGATCCTCCACAGCAGCACTTAACCATCCTTTTTCCTCCAACAGGCTCTTGCAACTCTTTGCACCATCTTTAGTAAATGGTGCAGAGATCTTACAAGGACCTGTCTCCTCTACTGCATGTCCGATATTCATTCCTTTAGAAGTTTAATTCTGTGTTCTGACAGAGGAGGTGACATTTAACCAAAACAATAAGTGATCGTATAATTGAAGACTTCAAAATAGAGTGCCCAAGAAAGATATAATCACTTTGCACTGGCAAACTCAAATCGAGTATTTCTTAGCTTTGAAGTGCTTAATTTCCATTTTTCCTTTTCATTCATTCAGATGGTATTGTTTCCATGACGGCGGTGTGCTGGGCTTGGACTACCTGCAGGCAGCTCATCTGCAGCTCCTGGACCGTCCCCTGCCCTACGCGGTCACCGTGGCCAGGCTGGGACACCCAGGCCATCGTCCCTCATCTGCTGGATGGAAGCACGAGGTGGGCCCAGCTGAAGTCTTCAGCCCTCTCCCACGCTGTGGGGGAGTCCGATTCCTCCCAATGCCCAGTCTCCTCACCCAGTTAGTTCCAGTTTCTCCCTGACCTGACCTTCTCCCCCTTCCAGCCTTTGTGTCCCCGTGCTGGTGTTTCCCAGCCCCGCCCAGGCTGAACTGGGAGCCATGAGGGGGTGAACGCCTCAGCCGCTCCGCAGGGAAGGAGACGCGGAGACCTGGACACTTGGAGCACAGAGCAGCTGTCACAGGGTGGGTGTTCGAAAGAGAGGAACCCATTAAGCTCTGATCTTTACTGAAGGTGGAGAAATTCCTCCGACCGAGGTCGTAGCTAGATCCGCACAGATTTCCCCGCCGTGGCAGTAGGTGCATTTCTGACGGAAAGCCCACAGGTCCCAAGACCCTGAGCCAGAGGGCCTGGGGTTTAGCTCTCTCTCAAAACGAGGTCATGGGATTTTTCTATAACCCCAAAACCCAGCTGCTCACTTCCCCCCCTGCCCCCAACACAGTCGTTTTCTTCATTCTCAGAGGTGGCTAATTTACTTTGCCTGAAACCTTAAAAAAAAAATCATCTGAAGGCAGGCATGTGGCACTGACATTTTCAGCCTGAAGCGTTCATGTCTGACAAAGTTAGAAGCCACTGAAAACAGTGTATTGTAATAGGAAATACCAAACTTAATAATAGGAAGCTGTACCACTTCTGCCTATTGTAAAGAATGATCCAGAGAAGGTAATTCAGAGGACTCTCATTTGCCCTTTCTCAGAAGACATGAACAAGGCAACATTAGATGAAATGGAAAGGCTAAAGGGAAATACTTATCACATAGTGTGCAGCACAGGAAATTCACTGCCACAGGATAATGCTGAGAACACGAATTTAGCAATTCACAGAAGTGTCAGTTCCACATAATGAGAACATCTGTGATTACATTTGATAGGACACATTTATAGAGGACATTTTTCTTCATGTTTGAGGACATATGGCAAGAGCTAACTCCATGAAGAAGAACCTTCCCTTACAGACTGTCTGGACACTGCCAATATCAGCTCGGCTTCTCCAAAGCATTCAGCATTATTGTTGAATATATTTTGACCATGAAGTATTCAGACCTACCAGTCCATTTGTGCAGACCTAAACAGTCCATTTGTCAGATCCAGAAAGGCAGTTCCAAGGACCATGATGAGAAATCTTGGTCTTTTCATTCTATCATTTTCCCCTATTTTGATAATCCTTTTCTCCTTGTCAGACACTGATGGGTGGGTGGTGGTTTTTTTTCAATTTACAAGCAATTTAAAGGGAGATGGGTTGCTCTGTTTAAATGATGAAACATTTATATGTTCGTGACTTTGGATCTTCTCATGAATGAAATAATTACAGCTTTAACATCAACATTCAGTGTTCTCAGATTAAATTGAAACTACAGCTGTTTATTTAAAATACAACCTCTTTTCTTGATCAGTATCTCACCAATGGTTTTAAATTTTAACATATGTCCTATTCAGCAGACTTTGTGTGGTATAATACATTTCAAAGGAAGAAAAGTCAAAACCACCTTTCACAGCAAACATCCAAATATTTGCTGTCACTTATCTAAAATACTACTGAATGTTGTCATCAGTGCTACAGACGACTAATAATAAAACAAATGCTATTGTTGGCCTTAGAAGCTGTTCACCCTGCCTAGTCTGACATGATGAAAAAGTACAGGCATTTTATTTAGAATTTATACTTTAGCTACCTGGCTCATTTTATCTGTGCAAAAACGGGCCTTGTATAAGCAGAACACATTTCCTTTGAACCAGAACAGCTTACCATACACTAGCTGCGAGTTTGAGATAAAATCACTCACCATAATCAAATTGTGCCATATACATTTGTGCACATAGTTTTCTTTATCTGGTAAACCTCTAACTGCAGCTAACAGTGGCTACTGATAGTCTTATTCTTCAAAAAAAAAATAGTTGGTATGTGGGTTAGTTTAAAATAGTCTTGATTCAGCAGTTCCAGCTGATCTGAAGTAATCTGAATGATGAGTTTCTCTCACTAGAATATCTCAGTGTTTTGGTGGACTTCAAAATGAATACTTGTGTACAACTCAGGTTAGATATAAATCATATAAATATTACCAAAGTATCACTTTATTATTGTCATCAGACTTGTTAAAAAAAAACAACCCACCCACACCCCGCCAATAAATGAGAGAGAAGAAATAGCTTTGCATATCTGGGATTTTTATCTAGTTTTAGATTTACCAGGCTTTTATGTGTGATATTGGTAAAAAAATGATAGAATCAGAATTACAGATGTCTCTGTAATAGCCTCTGTTTCTCCAGCTGTTGGAGCAGGGGGCTACACAGTCTAGCGGGAAAGCTCTCCTTCTCTGGACCAGAAGTTGCATGCTGATGCTCCTGATTTTGACAGGACATGCAAGCAGGCTGCAGCAAGCAGGACCAGTGGCTGCTGAGTCTGTGACTGCTGCAATCCCCAGTGGAGTCACCTGAGCACCTGGAAATGAAGAGTCAGCTGGTGACAGCACTGAAAAGTGTAAAAGAATGTTCAAAACCCCACAAACTAGTAATTTAAAGGCACTTGGGAAACAGAAGTTGTTAATTTTATAGTGTTATTAGAGGTCATCAGATTATTTTAGTGTCAGAATCTACCAGTCTGTTCCAAAAAAAGCAAACAATTTGCGTTATCCATTCTTCCTGTGGGATTTGGGGGATATTTTCTGTACAGAATAATCAGTGTAGCAATTCAATTCAATGAAGCAAAGCTGAGTAAGTGCAGCAAGGATGCTGAGACTACAAAAAGCTTCTGCAGGGCTACATCAGCAGAAGCAATATGGATACTGCTTCACTGCTGAGAGAAAAAAGTCAGAGGGAAGTAGCTGGAAAGGCCAGTAAACTGGAAGAGGACTGGGGCAATCTGATATTTTGCTACTTCATGTCACCTGGTCTTGCCCTCATGTGTAAATTGTTCCGTATTTTCTTTAACTGGTGGTAAAGTTATTTGAATTTAAAAAATGTTAATTATATTGACATTTACTTTCTCATTCTAAGTAGATGAGCCAAAATATCTGGAGGAAGAAGGATACAGAATTAACTTACAGTGCTAATACTACCCAAAAGAAGACTAAGTTCTTTGCAAGATGTTTGAAAGGGGGAAAAAATCAAGAATATTTCACAGACAATGGGACTGAACAGGGGATTCCATATATATGATAAGTATCTCTGGCTACTGCTAGAATTCTATGTGTATGAGTATGTTTGCATATATCTGCATGTATATACATATATTTGTGTCTATTTATGCATGAGTATACATATCTCTATACACATAAGATGTACGAAATGACTGGAAAGCCAGATGTTAAATTTTATAAGTGGGAGACATTCTGCCTGTGAAAACCTTAATTTTCTTTCCAACCTATCGCGAACAGCAGTCAAGGATAATTATCTGATGCTAAAGTGACACCAATGGGAAAACAGAAGCGAGAATTTTCCTCTTCAATTGTAAAAGCATGCAGAATGATGGATATATTTCCATTTTTCCTGAGGTCCTGTCTCCCACCCGAAGAGGTCCTCATCGCTGACCATTTAGCTCTGCTACTATGGAGTAATTTGCCCTCCTTCCAATGAAAGCAGTCCGCACGTTCGTGAGGCTGCAATGTGAATTACACAAAGGAAATCACATTGGCTAATAACAACAGACACCAAGTGTGTTTTCTGCATGAATATTATTAACCCAAATTACTCCAGCATTCTGGTTTGTACAGAAACAAGGATTCGAAGGGAGCAATAAGGTTCCTTCTGGCAGCGGGAATGAGCAGGCGACGGAGGGGACTGCCGAGGCCAGATCTCCCCACGTGCGGATGGATAGAGTTAAGACATCTCGGGCTGAACTAAACGGGTTGCAATGACTTTGAAAGCTCCCGGAGCAGCTGGGAAGCCACTTTGCCTCGGGGGAGAGGTCTGGCTGTGCCGTGAAAGGTTCCTGGCCCGCGGGGTGGCCTCCGAGCTGCCAGCAGTGAGAGCGGAAGGCGAGGGGTCGTAGGGAACCAGCTGCCCACGCCACGGCTTTGCCGTCCCTTGCCCACGAGCACGATTTGACTCGGCTCGTTCGCCGGCCAGAAGTGAACTTCAGGTCAGTGGGTGCCAGGCACCTCTTCCCTGCCGAGGGCTGGCACTCCCGCGCCCTCCCTCACCACCAGCCGCCTGCCTTTCAGCTACTGGGGCTTGCCCCAACACTTCCAGTATTATTTGAAGCTATATTCAATGAAAGCGATTATTCTGCTTGCTTTTGCCCACCGTACGCTGGCTGTTAAGCAGACATCAGCTTGCATCAGTTTACAACACTGTAGCTCCGTTAATCTCGGTTGTGTTGCCTGTGATTTAGAGCAACGCAAGTCAAAACAGGTTTGTAAAGGCTCAGGTATCTTCACAAAAAGGGACCTTATGAAGCCAAAATGCTATCCAGTGCCCTAGTGGGCAGATCAGATGTCATTTTCCCAATACGGCTGTCTTGTTTGCACTGAAAATCCTAATAAAAACAGTCTTCTATGGAAGCATCAGGAAAGCCCATAGAGAAAACTATGGCATTGTGTCACTTCTGATGAATCTGCACGTTACCACAAGACGCCTTGTTGCTACTTCTGCTTTTGCATGACTTGCAGCCACCCCACCCCTGTTCAATCAGTAATGCTTCAGGATCAGCACATCAGCTGGGATCACCCAGCACGAAATCACTCACCTCAGTAAAACTATGCCAGTCTGCATTCAGCATCTGCCCTAAGGAAGCTGTTACATCTCTTACGTCAATAGTTACAAATTTAGTTCAGCTGGTTTTACTTATCTGTGACATACCAGCCACTAGACATCACAGCTTGTTTTATTTTTGGTTCTTACTGCATATGGTAAAGTGCCTGGGTATTTTCAGTACAGTTTGACAAGCTTTGGAAGTGCCAAATGGTCCAGTCTTACAGATGGTTAGCGCTGGTCCAGCAGCCTGCCTGGAAGAAGCATCTTAGGTCATACTTAGCTACAGAGGTTTGCTTTGGTTTTGTTTGCTGTATGCTATAGTAACCTGGATTTGAACCATTCTGCTTCAGTGTAAGCCTTGTACATGACTGTGTGGCTATATGGAGTCTATAGACTTTTATAAAGTGAAAGTCAGCTTCTGGAGAGAGCTTCCCCACCACCACCAGGAACATACTGGTCAGTCCTAGATCCAGACCAATACTAGTCCATCACATAAGATTTTAATGCTGGGTCTTGCTGCCCAACTAATGCTGGCATTTAAAACTACACTTTCTATGGCAGATGAGAAACCTGCCAAGTGTATTATTGCCGTACCTTTTATAATGATAATGAAAACATGCTTAAAACACGACTGTGTCATTTAATTGTGGACAGCATTCTTCTTACTTCCCAGGAAATATCTGTGTTTCAGGACCACCTGCCTCTAGAACACCCTTGGACATGTCTACACCAAGGAAAGACCAAGGAACAGTCCCTGCACCTGAGGCCAACTTGGCCCAGAGTTCTGAAATGGTCAAAGAACCTGAGGCGATGCTGGGACCATGTGGTAGCCTGTCAGATGGTGTTTTATCACATCAAACTGAAAGTGTGTGTTGCACTCTCTGGGGCGGGGTAAAAATATAGGTGGACGTTTGAGGGTTTATCCAAGGAAAAGCTGTTAAAGTGCAAGAGATCCCTACATGCATAGAATCCCATCCTCTCATCCAGGTTAACTCAGCTTTGGGACATGGGAAAGTCTTTGCTATTTCAGCTCTTTGCCATCATTTCCATAATGAGCTGTCATCTTTGAATTTGTAGGTGTAATAGCTACTTTCTGCTTATTTTTATTGTTTCATTGCAATTTAAGAGATGGGATAAAACTGACAAAATAATCCCAAAAGAAATGGCCATAAATCAGCTGTGTACAACTGTGCTGGTGTCAGCAATCCACAGGAGGATGTGAATACTAGGAGAAATGTATGAATAGTAAGAGAAATAAGGGATATATTTTCATTAAGGTAATTTCCCTGGAAACAGTTATTGCTTGAAGCAATATAACAAATGATATTTTGTTTAGACCACAATTTAAAGAAATTATTTAAGGATTCCTATGAGGGTTCTTTGACTTTAAAATAAACACAATATGGTCTGAGTCTGTGCCCAGGGAGTTAATGGTAAAGTCATTCAGCCTGGCTCTCACTGACATTAATAGCATTTTGTCTTGCCCTGCCAGTTTCAAATAGCCAGAACTCTGCCAGGCTTAAGAATTAGAAATTGTACTTTTGCACATTTGGAAGAAGTTCAAAAAGTATCCCAATATCACCTACATTTTAAGCAGCTTAAGGCAGCTTTACATGATGAGAACAGCAGAAAGGCTCATTAAAGCAAATGACTATGAGGTGCAACATCTCCAGAGATGCACGCTTGGCCCCAAAGTCATAACAGCATCTTGCCGTTCTTACCGATTCCCATTCTTGTTACTTAGCTGCTTTCCAAGGTCCGAGACAGCCTTGGGTACCAACACCACTGGGACAGATTCAGATGTGGTATTCATGACTGCTCCAGAGAGCAAAGAATTGTACTTTTGTTACAGAGTATACTAGCCACTATAAACAAAGACTTGGGATTTGGAACACAGACGGTAAGAGAGTGTCTTTTTCCAGATTTGTGTGGGTTCGCCTGCAAATTAAAGCAGTACCAGGGTGCCTTCCAGACACTGAGTCCTGTTCACCCCAATCGGCAAATTATTAGAAGGGTCCCAGGTATGGTTCTGGTCTGGGCCAGCTGGTACCCAGTGGCCCCAGGCACCATCCAGGAGCCAGCATGGACCAAGACCGCCTACAACAGCCAGCAGTTCGGATAGTGCTGACCCATTTTGCAGCATCCCCCAAAAGATCCAATGCTGTGGACAGGGGCTGTTTCACACTAGTTTGAGATATATGTGTGGACATAGACTGTGCGTACAAATCGAGAACTGCTTCTCCCATGCACTCTATCGGCAGGTCTTCCTCTCTCCCCCTCTCCATCTCTGCTTCATGCTGCAGCCTGATGTCAGTACCTAGTAAAAGCCTATACACATGCAGATTGATAATAACACTCCTCCCTTAGGGTATTTTGAAGGAAAGCAGCATATTTTATTGTGAGATGTGATAGAAATACATAGACCCATGCTTTACCCCTGATTATATGCTAACATCATGCAAAGGCCTTCAAACTGAAAGGACAAATTAGCAGTGTTACCTCCCAGAACCAGCTCTGCACGAACTAAAACATGAGATAAGAACATACTAAAAATTATTCTATTAATATTTTTATGAACATGTAATGAATATGTTGAAATCATAACACCGAAACAGACTTAGTAAATAAGAAGCAGCCTTTCAAACATCATGGAGGATTAGAATGATCTTGAAAAATCTGTATCTTTTCATGAAGATTGAAAACTCATCTATATCACATGGTGAATGAGTAGAGTAAGAACCTCATAATCACAAAGAAAATCAAAACCCACTCTTCTTTCTTTTGGCCTCTTTGACACAGAAACAGAGCCAATTGCTAAGAAATGTTTCTCATGAGCTGTGTTCAAGTGGTAGTGATTTACATTTGAGGTGTCCATGTCTTACAGCTCCAAAAATAGGCACGAATTTAAAAATGAATTTAAGTAGTCATGTCATCTCCTGAATTACTCTTTTTTTTTTCAGTATTGCTCCATTCTCAGATGCAAAACCAGTCAGTTGCAGAGTAACTTTTGCATATGTAGATTGAAATACAAAGATGAATGCATGCTCATAAATGTCAAGCACCCATTTACTTACATTTCTGCCTCTCTCAGGCTAAATTCCTGAATGTTTCACTGCACAGTATGCTCCTCTAGACCTGCAAATGGAAACTGGCTTCAATTCTGTAATAACCTGCCTAGACTCTACATCCCTCTGGAGAACTGCATTCAAACAAAAAAAAACCCCGACCCCAAAACCTGAAAATATAACAAAGAGAATAGAAAATCCCCTGATTAGTATAATAACATCTCAAAGTTGCTTCAGCAGACTGAGTAAGTCTTACAAAGCTTAACAGAGTTTCTGTTGTATTCTAGAGACTGTTAGAAAAGCTTTGATGAAAAGGGTATTCTTTGGTAAGCAATTCTTTGCTGGATTTTACACGTTATTTTGTGCAACTTCTGAATTTTAGTCCTGCTTTAATGCTGAAGCTCATTCGTAGGAGAACTTAGAGCAGTAAGGGGAGCAGGCTGCACTGCGGGATGCAGACAGAGCCCCGCTCTTAATTACCGCTGTAGCTACAGCAGCCTGTTGCAGTGCTCAGGCTAGCAGATACTGCCGAGACAGACAGCGACAGAATTATTTCCAGCGCATCGTGGACCTAATCCATTTAGTCTGCTCTTGGAGGTGACTTGGTACATCCACAGAGAGCTTAATTGGTGGTATATATGTGTCTCATATATAAGCATTGACACATTTACACAAGTCTGAAGAGACAACCTGGCGGAATACTTAAGTACCTATCTCTATATTCTTGGTGTGCTACCTTGGAAAATGTCTTTTAACATTTCTCTCAAGATGTACAAACATCAAAATTTGGCAGGCTCCCGGGGGGGGCGGGATTTGTAAACTCAATTTATAGATGATTCAGAGCCTTTCAAGCTCCATATCGAGCCCTTAGGGAATTTCACATCCAGTCACGCGTCATCCCTGTTGATACTCGGTTAGTGTTTCACGCTAAGGCGGTAACATTATAGTTAGCTGTAAGGGGCACCCCTTCGTTAACATTCATTAACCACCTTAAGGACGGCCTTCAATCAATCGGCTTCAGAGGAGGATTATTCAAGAGACACCAGCAAAGGAAGCCTGGCAGGTGCTAAGTACGGAGGGGGTCTGAGCGAAAAGCCGGAACGCTATTAACGGTCAGGGCAAAGGAGGCCTCCGTCTCCTCACGCCGCACGCAGCCGTCTCAGCGCACCCCTGCCTCGCCCCCGCCCGGGCCGACGACAGCGAACAGGCCGAAACCTCGCGAAAATCCTCACGGGCTCAGCAGCAGCCGCTGCAGCACGGCGCGTCCGCCCCGGTTTAGGTGGGGGGCTGCCGGGCCTCAGCCCTGCGGCCGGGGGGGCCTTGCTGAAGATGAGTGTGGGGAGAGGAAGGCCGCCGGCCTGGGCAGGAGCGGCTGCAGCATCGCCCTGCGAGGTGCAGCTGCCCATCCCCTGGGCTCGCCTGGCTCTTCCAAACCCTCTCCCAGCGTTTTCCCGAGCCGCGGCCCCTCGCCGGCCCAGGGCTGGGCTGTCCTGCAGCGCAAAGCCCCCCATAGGCCTCCCCTAGACCTGAAAACGCTACCCTGGCAAAGGCCGTGAAGACCTAACCAATATTAAAAGCGACTATCAGACAGTGAGACTTACCCCTCCCTTGATTGCTCTTAGAGGAGCAAAGCCACGGCAGGCACAAACATTTCAAAAAGAGATTACTGCCTTGTAACTAAAATATAAGCAGCCTCGCCGAAGGAGGAAAATATGCGGTAAAGCAGCCCGAAGCCACGTTTTGCTCGTTTTGCTAAAGCAGCGAAGTCGAGCACGAAAGGCTGATCTCTGTCGTGACGGTGAAGATTTAGTTCCGCCTTACTCTGCCTGTTCAGAATGTCCTCACCTAACGGCACGACTGTAGTAGGTGGCTGGCACTTCAAAACCTGTCTAACCGTTGGAGCCCAGACAAAGGGTGTTTCTGGGGCAGTCAGTACAATTTGCTGAGAATTTTCAGTAAGAAAAAAGAGAACAGAAAAGCAGCATGGGACCGATAGTTTTGACGGGGAATTGCACACACCAAATTTCTGTCTACTTAAGTGTTTTGAAATTCACTCTTCTATATGCCCTTACATGGCATACAGCCACCAGCCATCTATGTATTCTCCTGCCAGAAGTTAATGTAACATAAGTTTCCACACAGGTAAGTACAGTCCGTCCCACTCTGTACTGAAAAGATTTCCCAGAGGACACTAATGACTTTTTGAACTGTCCAAAATGTTTTCAGACTGTCACGATATCCATCAGCAAACTTCACTTGCACTTTTTCAGCACAAGTTTCATTGGTTTAATTTACATTTAATAGAAAGAGTTGGGAAAGAAGCACTTCAGAAAAGAAATTAAGATATTCAGAACATCAAACAAGAAACTGCACCTGCCTCTGATTTGTGCTGAGATTTTATTTCCATGTTTACTGTCGTCCATCTGGGAATGAGAAAGGTAGAAAATAAATTGTATTTAGTTAATACACACATCCTTATTATACATAGCATCAGTTGGATTTCGTGGTGTTGAGCAGTTTGTGAGGATATCTTTAATTTTATATGGGATTTTGATGTAATGTTATGCTATGAAGCACACATGTTTGTTGGCTTTGACTGTGATTTCAGCTTGCAAGGTCCTTTTCAGAAACCTCTGGGAAGTAGTAAGCTTCCCATTCTCAACGTATGATGCAATCACTAAGTCATATATCCAAGAGCTGTTGGTCTCCAATTATCCTCCCCCACTTTAAATGCAAAATAGTCAAGCCATTCTATCAAGACTGTCTTTGCATCAATGTCAAAATCATATTTCTAAATAATAGTAATTCCCTATCAAGTGCTTACTTCTATTATTTGCTGACTGAATCATTACTAATGAAACTGTAGTAAATTTACTCCTGTTGCGAAGCATTTACAGAATCATTCCATTTTTTACAAACACATTCAATTTCTGTAAGCAATAGCAAATGTTTTCTCTGAGTGTATTTCAGCAGATGTTTTTTTTCATTTTTCTGCCTCCCAGAGCTGTTGATTGAAATTTGGAGTCAGGTGAATAATGACTAGCACACTCCAAATGTTTGAAATTAAATATGGGCTCCGTGGTGATTCATTAAATTAGGTAAGAATTCATTAAGGTTTTGCCAAATTCAGGAAGCTGTCCTGATTACTATAATTGATAAATATTGTTAAGAAAATAAATGAAAACTAAATCACCCCTTTCATTCCTCAGAATATTCACAGATCATTCACAGCGACGAGTCATGATTAAATACTCCTACAGCCTAGCAGATCCAGAGTGTCTAAACTTCAGGCGCAAAATACCCGTCCTTCCCGTCTGCTGCTAGAGGCTTTGTCTAGGGTGGGATTCCAGACCTCATGGAACGGCCCTGGCTCACCTCTGTACCGTACACCAAAAGGTTGGATTAAAGTGGTGTCACTTCCATGTGAGAAAGCTTGATGCAGTTTTCTTCTTCTGAAAAAAATCATGCTCCTCAGAGATATGGCTTATGTCGACACTAGGGATTGCTGCTGGTGGCCAAAACTTTAGAAATAGGCATGATTTATAAGGCAAGCATGGGAAATAAAGTTGACAGCTCTGCTGGCCTTTAAACTCTAGTCCCAGTGGGGGTGCTGGCTCCATGGCACATCACAGATCTCCCGCAAGGCACCTGTGCAGAGCAAGCCCCACAGGAAATCTTTTTATTACTCAATCTTCTAACTGCATTTCCACCTGCTTCACAGGGATGAGCTGCCCTTTCCTCTCAAATCATCCAGCCGAAAGCACAGTCAAGCCCAGCTCGGCGTGAAGACTCTCCGCCTGTCCTCAGCATTTGGGTTGGAAGGCGTCTTACAGAGCAAACTTCTGTGAGCAGAATTTTTTTCCCTTTTTTCCTGCATAACAGAGTGCTGTAAAATTAACGCCGCTGCTTTTAGCGATGTCCTGCGGCACTGCCAAGTGGAGTCACTGCGCTGTTAGGGCCCGTGGGGCGAAGGCGGGCGATGGTTTACTGCAAAGAGCTCAGGACCTGTCCCGTTTTCCGCACCCAAAGCCCACAGGCAGCAGGAACAGCGAGTAACAGCTCCCAGGTGGGGCCGTAATGAATCACGAGGGCTCGGGAACGGTGTCAACGTGGCGTCCAGGGCTGGCAGGGAGCTTTTGGGGGTGGCAAAGGGAGGGAAGGAAGGTTCCCCCCTCTAAGGACTGAAAAGGAGAGCGAGAAAGGGTTGCCATGGAGGCAAACAAGGGTGATTTGCCTACCGCGTGTTCAAATAAAATAAAGGATGCACTAAAACTTCTCTAATGGGGAATCAAAGAACTGTCACCGGTTTAAACATTTAAACACTTTTTACAATTTCGGTCATGAGGCATTTTCTGTGACTGGAGATAGTGAACAGTTACTCTCACAGAAGATGATTTCTTAGTTTGTGAGCTGAGGCTCCTGAGAGGTTTAAAATCCACAGATTTTTCCTTTCTTACTCTTCTTCTGAGGCCAGGGAAAACACGTCGTTTAAAACCCTTCAGTGCAAAGGTAAAGCCTGGACAGGCTCACGCACATGGAAGTGGTCAGTGGCTGTCTCCAGCTTTACTGTAAGTAGGCAAGTAATTTTTCATTTTGAAGGAGAGCAATTGAAGATTTTAAGAATATTTCCAGCCAGACCCCTTGACTGCAGCTGCCAGAGGCTTGAGGCAAAATCCTGCCCTTCGCTTCCAGTTCTTATGGGACTGGACTGTGTTTGGAAGCTGAGAGCTCATGTGGGAAGACAGCTTCGAAAAACTGCCCCAGGTCACAGAAAGGAAAGAACATACAGATGGGACAATCCATAAGAAAACAATATGATCTTTACCCTAATTGCTTTAAGCACAGCATCAGTCTGCCTTAGCCATTACATGAAAACCACCCAATATCTTTCATGGGTTGTTAGTGGACAGTTTGTCATGGCGGTGCGTTACTGAACAAAAAATTAGCTATTTCCAAGAACAAGGTCATGGGTTGTTTGATAGATTGGTTAAGGATAAAGAATTAGCTGGTAGAAGATTAGGAAGGAGAGGCTCATTGCCTCAAAAACAGGTAATGTAGCTGTGAGGGGGCTGGTGAGGTGGAAGCAAAAAATGGGGTTTGCTGGAAGTGTTCAGTTGGTTTGGAAGCCAGCTGAGATTTTAACAGCCAGTTATACCGAAGTGCAGAAAACCTCCTTCAGCAAAGCCCTGATTTTGCAGAGGCACCAACATTTTTGTCAAGAGCTATGCTTTTGATTGACAAAGTAAATACATCCTCCAGCCACTGGATCATTAATTAGCTCGAAAAGGAAAAAAAAAAAGGGGGGGGGGGGGGGCCCCCCGCATTAGATGTAGCAGCAAAAATTCACTCTGTGGTAAATTCTGCAGTCAGTGTGGCCAATTCATCTAAGACTGGAAACATTGAAATAATAGTACAGCAGCAAGCTTCCTACTAAGACTATAAAGAGCATTCTCTAGAAAACAGCGGTAAAGTCTGTATCAATTAAAGATGCACTGTAGATGCTGGCCAAGAGAAAAACTAACACACTTCATTGCTTTAGCTTCAGAAGTGCTGAAGACTTCATAGCATTGCAGGAAATTTGACTAAAAAACTATGGCTACAGAATTACTTGACTTTTTTGTTCAAAAACACTGACAGAAGGACAAGGAAAGATGACATTTGGAGGGATGAAACCAACAGTGAGTTTCTAGCAGTACCTATAGGGACTTCAGTCTGAAAAATGCTGCTAACTGAAAGAGCGCTTTGTCAAGGTGACTGACTCCATGTCTCTGTTATTAAAGGAACACTGCGGGAAAACAATTAAGAAAATAAATGATATAGAGAAGCAAACCGTCATCATGGATTTTCCTATCTGAAATAGTTACAGCAATAAAGAAGATCTATCTGACTTTAACTGTACTAAAATTAATCTTTTAACAGAAGAGTATGTCGGAGTTTCTTAATTGAGCTTTAGCTTAGACTTTGAGCAAGCCAGCAATCATCTTGGACATTCAAAGCCAGACATCCCTTAGCCTACATCTTCATTTTACAAAAATGGCACACAAAAGTGATGTTAATTCTTAGTAATTAATTAGGTCATTAATTAGATAAAAGAAACTCATCGCTGAGAATATCCATCTCTGCTTATTTCCATTGTTCTCTAGATACCTTAGGAAAATTTGAGCTCTGCTGTATTTTTGAGGCTCCCATGCCTTTCTCTGAAAACCAGATTCTGGAATTGCTGTTTTCATTGTCCTTATTTTGTTCAGGCTCTCCTGGATCTTTAGATTCAAAACCTCACTGTTATAGGTAACTGATGCAAAATACAAAGCCAACACATAATGCAATGTCAGTGCTGCAGTGGAGCAGAAGTGCTCTAGTACCCAACTGCTTGTGTCAGGGACGTCCCTAGGATGAACAGTATAGAAACCTAGAGAAGCTTTGGCAAAAAGATGAATGAACTAATAGAAAAGAAGCTGCTTAAGATGTTTGGCCATGGCATGATGAAGGAAGGCACGCTTTAAATGCCCTGTATTGAAGCATAAAATAGGCTCTGAAAAGAGAAAAAGAAAATTGAAGGGAAAGTATCACCTAACACATGAAGGGAATGCACAAACAGCAAAGGGGATTGAGTGGACCAGTGAAAGGACACGCATCAGAAGGCGGGCTAGAGAGATAGCAGGTCAAACACAGCTGTTTTTTAAAAAGGAGGGTTGGGACGAAGCATTCGCAACACATTCTCATTTAATGCATAACACAAGAGAAAAGATGACACAGATGAAAAGTCCCACTTTGGAAAGGGCAAAAGAAATAGCAATTTTGGGCAAACGTCAAAGGGTGTAATTGCTCTGTTTATACTGAATGAAAAATGTTCTGCAAAGGAGCCAATTTACATAATGTGGAGGCATTTAGTATGATTTATAGGCCTGCTTTAAAGGTGGCGGAGTGAAAAAAAATGTCGTTAAAAAGTCTGCTTTTTATCAGAGGAATAATTGCTGTTGGAAAAGAAACTTCAAGGAACGTTGGGAGGTTAGAGACTGGGGAGAAGCTGCAGGTGGCCGTGTGCAGTTGCACAGGTAGATGGGGCTCTGCAATGACATCTTTCCCCTACCACCACGGTGGGGATCAGGAGGAAAGCACCCTGCAGCCAGAGTCAAAGGCACTGAAAATGAAACACCTTCCCTGGTGCTCTAGTGTGCGGTGCAGGGGTGGGGGCAAACCCTCCATCTTCAGAGCAAAGCAGCCCCCTGCCCTGCTGCCTCCCCCCGCGTTGCCTGCCCGTGCTCGAGCTCATGCACGGTGTCTCGCTCGGCACCTTCCACCCCCAGACCGAGGGTCGTGGCACGGAGAAGACAAGGCAGTGCTGGGGCGAGAGGAGAGAACACGTCGTCACGCGGCTGGTTAGGTGTCGGAGGCTTTCCTACAGCTCAGAAAGCAGGAGGGTCTTTCCTTCTCCAGCCGTTCTGGCGCTCGTCCTCCGTTACAGGGGCCGGGAGGCAGAGCACGGCCGCAGGGCTCACCTCGGGGCTCTCGGTGCCCTCGGGGCGTCCCCACGCACCCTCACCGCAGGAGGCAGCTGTTACCCGGCTCACGGGTTGCCTCTTACCCAGTGCCTGGCAGCTCCAGCACAGGCGGAGAATTGGCATGGGCTGCTGGAAGATCCTGCCCTCTGTTTCGTAGCATGAGGCAAGCTCTGATGCAACGTACGCTACCTCTCTGGGCCAGATCCTTCACCCCCTGCAGCGCCCGGTAGGTGAGGAGGGTCTGGCCCATCCTCCTGCAGCATGCAGCTTGCCCACGGAGGTCTCTCCAGCTCCATTGGCCTTCTCTGGCCGTGGCTGGGAGCCAGCCTGAATTTAAAAAAACATTTCTTCATTTCTTGCTGCTCCTGTTGTCAGCTGGACCCGCTTCTTGAGGCTGCCCAGGTGCATGAGCGCTCGTGGGAGCGCAAAGGTGGACGTGGGAAACGCATGGCCTGGTGGAGGGGCAGGCAGGACCTCCCTTTTGACAGCTGCCCCCTCTTTTTGCAGCTTAAAGCAGTTCCAGTACAGCAGCCTCACTCACCGCAGAGACCCCAGTGGGGAAGAGAGCTAAATCAGTGAGAGAGGTACAAGGTCTGGGATTGTATCAAGCTCCAACTGCAATACAGCTTTCCGACCCCAATCAAATTGCACCCAAGTGAAGTGGAGATAAAGTGTAGATAACTCAGAAGAGTCTCCTTTGCCCCCGTGTAACAGGGTTGCCCGAAGTTCGTGGCAGGAGAAAGCTTGTCACGGAAGACCTGGCCGAGCTTGCAGAAAGAGTTCCCTGCAGCCAAATTTCCAGCTCCGGCTGGGCTGCGCTGCTCACGGCCAGCCTGCCGACTCAGAGCGCACCCTCAGGGACCAGTGCTTGCTGCTGGGCGCCGTTAGGCTTGGCCAGCCTAAAGCTGTAACCCAGCTTTCCTGCTGGGAGCAAGGGCGCTCCTACCTCCAGGCTGCCCCCAGCCCCGCGCTTCGCTCTTGGGAAGCGGCTGCTTTTCCCGGGAAGCCACCACCCCAGCAGGCGCTGCTGCTTAGCGAAGAAAGCTATTCACGTATTTTTCTGAGGAGTAAAAAAAAGAAAGAGAACATTTTGGTGAAAATTGCCACAGGTAATGTTTTGCTGTTTACCTTTCAAAAAAACAACGTTAAGCTAAAGACTACCTCTCACAGCGTCAAGAGTTTCTGCTAACTGGGAGTTAGTCAGTTGATAGTACACGTAAAATCAATATCAGATAACTTAATTGTTAACTAATGTGAATTCACACATTCCTAAGGAAAAATGTACTACAGAGCTTGCTGTGATTTTTATCCTGTGTGGTTAATGAAAAAGGAAAGATTCCTTCCAAAAATACCCAGGCTGTTCATTCTATAGACTGTCCTGTGAAAAGCACTTCTCTGCAAAAGTGAGGAAAGAGGAATTACACATCTGATACAAAAGGCAGTTAGGTAATTCATAATTTGAGGTCCCTTCATAAATGTTTTATCTTTATAAACGTAGAAAAAGATTACCCTTCACACACACAATCTAACTCATTATCCCTGTCTGGTAGTATAATCTCCACACTTGTCGTTTGAGCACTATTTAAATAATTTAAACTCATTAGGGACCACAACACCATCACTTACAGAGAGCAGCATCTTACATCACGAGTAGTCTCACTGATCTCACCTATGGAACAAGGTATTGACGAATGTCAGTACAGATTGTGCAGTGAGATCCCAGGTGCAATGGTAGCCATAGCAGAAAGAGCAATAAAATGTCAAGGTATTTTTATGTCAGAATGAAAGGTCTTATTGTTCCCAGTCCAATTCTCTTTAGTCCTGAACATGTTCCTGTCACACACTTGCTGTGGGATACTCAGGCTATTTCAGAGTATCTATGACTCAGTTATAAATCTTCATAAACACAAATCACTGTCAGCGTGGGCACAAGTGAATTCAGCATTTCCAAGGAGAAATAAATAGCTATTAGGAAGCATACTTCTCATTTCACATGTCAACTCAAATACTGTCTCGCATCAGTCAGATCTACGCACTTTAAAACCTGCCCCAAAAGACTACGGCTGCACTTGTAAATAGGAGCAGAAGCACTCAAAGAGCTGCAATGGAGTCGCTGACACACGGAGAGGGGGAATGTCGCTGGGCACAGAACCTGGCAGAGACTCATGATGCCGTACAATAACATGAGAGCCTTGGCAGTGTGGATTGTGTTAAAGTTTTGTAGGTGGTTGTGTTTTTTTTTTTTCTTAAGGAGAAGAATCTTTATTTCCAGATGTCCAGAGCTTTATTTATGACTTCCTTCTGTTCACTGTATAACAGGACTTTACTCCTATTGCTTTGAATCACTCGGACATCAGGCATTGCTGCTCTGAGCAAGCATTTCTGCCAAAGGTAGCACGCCCCAGCTTGTTCGCTGTCTTGCAGGAAACGGGTTAGATTTCAGCTGTCTCTCAGTCCATCCTCATCGTCTGGTTCTCTCTTTGGTGAAAGAGAAGTGAGTGGCCACATACTTCACAGGGCTTTGCTCCAATGGCCGTGAAATTGCTGGATGGTTACACTGATAAGGAGTTGCTTATCTGGCTGAGGTTGCTATTTCTATAAATTGTTAGTAGATATCAGCAATTCCAGAATTAAATGTTTCTCCTCCTTTGTCTGATAAGAATTGCATTTGTAAAAGGTGTTACTTAACTTTCAGGGCATAACCCATTAGCAAACAGATGTTTACCTCTTTATTTATAGGCTGTGATGCCTGAACCTAAAAGGAAACATCAACTCATTTTAGACCAAAAAAACCCAAGTATTACATGAAGGAACATGCATCATATTTTGAACTCCATGGACAAGTTGATACGTGATTTCTCAGAATGGAAGACTTTTTCTTGTAGCTTTTTATTGTGGGTTAGTTTATCCTCATGAAACACTGAATGAGCTCTGTTAATAACCATTCTGAGTGAAAGAACAGCTTGGGCAGTGAGGTGAAGTGCCTGCACCTGCTGCGTTAGCCCAGATAAAAAGAGCACTTCAAATTGCCTTACACCCAGAGGTCACAATCGAAAAAGGTATTTTCATCTCCCCCACAGAGATTTCATAAAAACATTTTCTAGCTTTTCTGGTTCTTTAGTCTCAAATTAGACCTATTCAGATGGGAAATGTAGGGTGGTCTTTCTGTGTGCAAGTAACTTGATACTTTTTAGTCTCTAGTTTAGGCAAAGCTTTCGCGGCAGGAAAACGGCTGTGGTTAGACATTGGCAGAGAGTGTTCACAGTTCAGCCTACCAGTGTTAATGGAAAACCTCCCATTTGACTACTGAGAGTTTGAAAAAGAACCACGAAGTCTGTACTGAGTTTTCAGATGTGGCTGAAGCTTTACAGCTGTGTTGGGTTGGGTCTGTCTGAAAATTGTTTTAGACACTGCCGTGGACATGTCTCATTTTACCTGCATTATATTTAACATGCTTGAAATGGTCCGTTTGCATTATGCATTACACAGAGCAGCCTGAACTGTTACTGCTGTAAAATGTCTTCTCAGTACTACTGATTTTTTTTTATCTAAGGGACTGAATGGTTTTTAGATTTGGAGGCCAAAGCATTTAATTATTTCTACTCTTTCTTCCCCTAGCAATTTTCACATTAGTGTGATATCTGTATTTTGGCACACCCAGAAGATCAGACTGGATTAGACTAAAAGTTTAACCTCGCAGAAGGTGAGTGAAGGATGCTCTTGTTCTCAGTCATTGCTCAAGTTCCTAGAAAGAATTTGCAGTGTGACAGCATAACTGGTGTGTTACAGATGTTGATAATTCAAGCCCATCTGATGGCTTTCTTCTGTGTGTCAAATACCCCACCAGAACAGTTATTTTTCTCAGGGTGGCTACACTTCTTTACCTTTCTTGACAATATCTTTGCAAGATAAATGCCTGCTGAAGCTCTTGTCTTTCCTGTGAGATTTGTTCGGTGGAAGCTGAGGACCCAGATGTTCTTCACATAGTCCACAAAATGTTCGTATTGTTTAAGATTTTAACTCCGTTGTTCGAAAAGAAGTAAATAACTTAGCTCCAGCTGTATATCAGCCAGACCCAATACTGGTATTTGAGTATGTGTCAGTCAAGAATTTCTGCTGTCGATTTAATTTTAACAAAAGACGCATGCAGCCGTTTTGGAACAATGAGTATTTACGGTTGGCAACGTGCTGCTCGTGAGTGTGCAAGACCTTTTTTTGCTTTTCTAGTGTTATCTGTACTGCTAAATGCTCCTGGTGGCGAGTGGTTTCTGGCTGCCAGGGTTCACAGCTCTCCCCCTCGCCGTTCAAGCCTGCCCTGCTCAGGTTGGCTGGTGCATCCGCTCCGTACAGCACCCGACACAGGCCTCCTCGGGTCCCAGCTCACAGCCCAGTACTTACACACTTTGCCATGTGTTTTCTCAGTGTCGTGAAGGTCTGGGCTGCAGCCCACCAGGATGGTATTTTTACAGCGGGACGCCAGGGCCGTGTAGGACATGCTTTGGGATGTGGTGGCTTAGGGACGTTTGTAGAATGCGTAAGGGTGTCAGACCCACACAGCTAACGTTGGAGGACTGTGTTGGGTTAAAGGAGGGAAACATGGTGAAGCCTACTCACTCATTGACTGCCGAGAGTGGTCCTTGGTTTTGTTTGGGAGGAAACCACTTGGTTCAGCCTTGGGGTCATGTTTTACGTAACATGGACAATCAGTGGACCGGAATCTGGGAATGAACTGGAGAGCTAAGCCTTTCGGCTGTATAAACATACTTTTTGTCATTATTGTTCAGTCTTCTCACCTGTGACTTTTTGGAAGGTACTGTGTACGTGCTGGTACAGCACCTGCTCATGATGGGGAACTTCCTTGCCCTTTCTTCCATCCCAGCTTTCAATGTAAGGGTCAGGGATAGTTTGAGAGGGAATTCAACCAGCAGAGAAACTGCCAATGATCATAAATTACTTAGGGGGTTTGTTTTATGTTTGACATTTGAGTGAAAAAATGTGTGTTCTGTATCACCTGAGGGCCTTGTTGTGTAAGTATTAATGCTGTAGCTCCTGCCCTATGGCTGCTGAAAGGTGAAGCTCTTCTAGAAGTGACATCAACTACTGAGCATACGGGAGCATATTATGGTCAAATCAGTTTAATTCAGCTGGAAGCAATCTCTGTGAGTGCAAATTTACTGACAGCTATTAACTGTATGTTGGAGTTTCAGAAACTCTTCTGGTTTTTTTTTCTGTTAAAGGAATTTTTCCCCATACGGGTTGCTAGGGGGAC
>JAVJGG010000058.1:19188457-19200925 GCA_035590195.1 Aviceda cuculoides
AGGGGGGTTGCATCTGCCATTCCGGGGGGGGCTCCTGCCTTCCTTGGCAGACACCTGTCTTTCAAACCAAGACACTGTTCTTTTGCATTTTCTAGCACAGCATATCATACCCAAATTAACAACGCAGGCAAACTAGAAGTGTGCTAATAAGTAGATTGCATGGTGGATGAAAATCCCCCCAAAGTAAGTAACTGTCCTATGTGCACATGTCTCAAGTAAAGGGATCAAAGCAAGGTGTCACAACTACAGCTCCAATTGAATGATTGCATAAAATCATTTCTTGGTAGAGGATCTTCAAAGCATTTGTCAGATGCTTTTGTCTTTTCCTTTATTTGAAGTTTCTCCAAAGTTCCAGGGTGATATATTCACTTCGTACTTCAATTCCTGTCCCTTCTAATATTGCAGTCTGACAGATAATAGGATTACTTCTATGAAATGCAGAAAAAGCAATAGTTATACTTGTTGCATTGTATTGGAAGCTACCTATTTGGGATTTCTGTGAATAGGATGTTTGCTGAAGCACAGTGCTATGCTGAGTAAATGATTCAAAGTCATTTATTTTCCACCCACTTGTCTGTCTGCCCAGAAAACTAATAATTTATTTATTCAGTTAAATAAGATGGGACATCAACTTGCCAAAACTTTGAAATCAGTGTTGAGAGCAGTCAATACATACATGAATGCAGATAGTCTTTTACGCTAACTTTGATTTAGTTTTAGGCGAGGGTTTATGCATCTTTCTGAAAGATTTTTTCCCTGTGGTGTTCACAGTGAGGCATTACAGACACTGTTAGGGCTGTAAACTCCAGGCATCTCTTGGTTCTCTTATTTCATATAGATAACATCTAGTGTAGGAAGCTGTGGCCAAAGAGCTGTATTTTAGTGCAATGACATAACTGAATTGTGGTCTTGGTAAATCATATCTGTTGGCACATTTTCTACAACGTTTTTCAATCTGCTTTCCCAGTGAAGTTTAGGAACATGTTCATGAATTCATTCTCCATACATGGAGTGGAAGTTGCACACCATGCCTTTCTTTTTTGCGAAGGGTGGTGAGCTTTCTTCTCCTGATTCAGGCCTGGCTTTTCCAAGTGCAGGCATAGTTCTCTACCTCAACCTTGCGTCTCTCTGCAGTTGCCATAAATGTGGAATTGAATTTGCTGAACACTGTTTTCTGCATTTTTGTGGTAAATCAAGACAGTAAACCACTGAGTTCAGGGAAGTTATGCCATTACAAAACCAGTGTGATATCAGAATTGGCTCTCTGTCTCATTGCAAGTAAAGCTATTATCCTAATAAGACAAAGCTTGCCCAATTTCATACTTTCAGGTTCCCTTCTGATGCAGTATCTATTCTGGGGATAAAAGCTCAGTTATTTCAGCTTTGTAATTACGTTTCAAAGCCTTCACCTTTCCTCTGTCTTCATTGTAGCTAATCTAATTGCTTGCAAATGATTGCATTTCCCTTTTTTTTTCCTTCATTAGTTCATCATACATTAGACGCTCAGAGATATCACAAGGACCGTTCAGAATATCCGTCAGCCCACAGGCTTTCAGAAGCTGTTTATACAAAGCGCTCCTCTGAATACACGTCTCCTTGGCCAGTTAGCCTTGCCTTCCTCGAGCAGAGTCCGTCCTTCCGTCGAAACCGCAGACCCCAAAGCGAGGGTAGGATTTCAGACGGGGAGGGCCGAGCAGAGCTCCTGGAGTGAGGGGGTCCCACTCGGTCCCAGTCCCCAGGTGCCTGCTCCCAGCCCCGCACCAATGCCTGTTGCCTCGTGGCCACGCTGCGTTTTCCTCGTCCACCTTTCTGTTCCTCCTCAGCACTGTGGTGGGGGAAACGTTCTGGCTAGTGGGGAGTAGAGAGGAATTATTTAAGCCTCTGCTGTCCTCCAAGCCCTCTCTCAGAGAGCCACTGAATTGGGTCTCACATTAGAGACAGCATGCACAGACAGGTAAAATAATAAGATAATTTCATCCACCAGCCTGCTGGCTGCTTATCACCATACTGTGAGTACTGAACACTTTATTAAATTGAGAGCCTGGTTCAGTATAGGTACCTAAGTTTTGAATAACTCTTCACCTGGTCATAACCTCCAACTTCTTGCTTTATTTTGTTTTTAACCTCTCCGCTTCCTGAAGTTTTAAATTGCAGAAAGTCCAAAATCCCCTATAATTTCCTGTCAACTCGTGGTCTTCATTTGTTAATGGAGATCACTGAAACCAGCAGATCTTTAGCTGCAAATTTCTTTGACAGTTTTGCTGTCAGATCCACTCATCTACATCATTATGATTTGGTACAGTCATCAAATATTTCCTTCAACTGTTCATAAACTGATAAAATGGTAGTTTGTTGCAAGCTACATTTAAATAACTTACAAAGCAATCCGAGAGCCTGTTCATTTCTTTTGCATTAGTCAGGTTAGCTTTTTTTTCCAAGGGACAATGTCTTAGCTTTATTTATTTGAGTCTGAATCTTCTTCCCGTTCAAGAGCAGAACAATGTGCAGTCTACAGCAGGGACAAGGACAGCACGACATACATGGCACACTAAAGGGGCTTGTGGTTTTTGTAGGAATGACTCTGACTGAAAACACAAAATCAAATTTCCCATCAGGAAACTCCATATGAACTCTTTAGATATGGGTTGGTTCAAACTGGAATCCTTCATTTACCTGAACAGATTGGAAATGTCTCATTCAGCATCAATTATAAAAAAAAAAAAAAAAAATATTAAATTACATACCATATCAGTCTGCTCGTGCATAGAGCTGTAATTTGTGACTTTACTCTCTTTTATGGATCCAGCTGTATTTTCCAGAGTGCAAATGTGTTTTTTCTTGTGAAGTCAGTGATGTGGGGCATCACAGAGGATGCTGTAAGATTTGGCTTAGAAGAGAGAGTTATGACAGTTGCCTCCCTAAATAAAACTTTCACACAGTAATGTCACAAGGTGGGAAATGCAATAACCTATTTAGCTGAATTGAAATGAATTAATTTGAATTTATTGGAGAACACTAAAATGAAATGTTTTGAGTACATTGTCAATTGTCCTCATTTGTGTTGAAAAAAAAAGACTGAGCTATCCCAGTTTATGACGGGAATCTGGGATTTCATTCAGGGGAACTAAATGTGAAACTAAAAATGTAGTTGCTATCACAGAAAGCCATATTGGCCTGAAATTGTAGTTCCCTTTCATTCCCTTTCTGTCTAGCTAATTAGTAGATCTAATAATGGTGATAACGGATACTGACTTAAATTTTTTTTCTAATATTCTGACTTCTTAATCTTATGGCACCTCTAGCAGTCGATGCAAACCTCACTGATGAGCAGAGCTGTGGAGCTCTTCCAGGTGTCACTGAGGCGGTGATTACACGAAACATCAACTCCCTCCTCTGAGCCCAAGAGCGAGTATTGATAGACTGTAACCTTCATCTCAGCTTGGATTCTGATGATATTGGATATTCTTGGCAGTGATGCATTGGTTAGCACACTGGCAGAGCCCTGGGCTCGTATCTTGTCTTTATGGATGAAATACGAGTGTCCATCAGAGAATGTAAGCCTTGGATATGTCAATATGTTAATTAGCACAAGAATGTCAAGAGCATCCAAAGATCATTATTTAAAATTTAACGATGTTTTATCAGTTCTGTTGACATATACCCACCAAATAAGAAGTTGGCTGCGGATGACTGGATTCACAAAGCACTTAGGTACTTAATTCCCAATGATCACCAAGGGACTTATATTCCAAAGTGGTTTTGTGGATCTGGGCCGATGGTGGTTATATGTCTTTCTGATCAGCCTGCAGATGAATTCTGGAGGCATGGACGATAATGTCCATGGTTTTGGTAGCACATAACGAGTTTCTCAGCATAAGACAATGTAAGTACTTCTATTTGAAAACACTAAAAACTAAAGATTGCCAGCCAATGCTTCAGCATTGTCCAATTTTCTGCTGTATTGCAAATAAGTATGTCCCAGCAGCCTCAAACACTACCATGTGATAACTGCTGGCAAATGCAGATTAAGGCATTTCATGCCACACAGAATAGTTCCCATTCTTTAATGCAATTATTGCTACAGATTGTAAGGGACAGGAAGCCCAGGAATTAAAATGACTGACTTGGTCCCTCCTTATTCCTTCACAGCACCTTCCTTGTATACCTTTAGGTCTGTGAGCACTGCGCTGATGTTTTCAGAGAATTAATCAAAGTGATTCCAAGGTTGCTTTTCTTACTGGAAACAGGGTGTTTAGATCCTATCAAATATGGGTATGATCAGTCAAAGTCATTTATTCCCATGAGTATTACATTGTGTTTCTTGTCATTTACTGTCCATGCCCTCAATCCAAACACCAAATTTTCTGCCAGTCTCAGCAATCAGCTTTCCTTGTTATTGCCTTGAGCAGCTCAGGACCAGCCACAGAGTTTGGTCCCTCATAGCTCACTTGCTTTTCCAGATCACTTCTGAATATTTTGGCCTGCGCGGAGTGCAGGACTGCTCCCCAGACTGCCCCAGTTGCCTTTCTCCATGGCAGAGAGTGACTCATTCCTACTCTTGGTTTCCTATTTTGTAACTGTTATTACAAAACTGTAAGTTTCTGAAAGCTTTCAGAGAGTCCAAGCATACGTGTACCATCTGATTACCCTTATTTACAACCTCACTGATGCCTAACTTAAACAGTATCAGGTTTGTGAACTATGACTTCCCTCTGTGAATTTTGTGTTCCCTTTTCCCCAATACCATGTATTTCTCCACATAGATACTGATTTTATTTTTTAATATACTGTCTTTTTCAGACACCAGAAGAAAAGTGTCTGTCCTACAGCACCCTGGTTCTCACTCCTCACTTTTTGGACATCCGTGTGACATTTGCACCATCTTTCCTCCTGCTACCCTTTGTCAGAGCAAACCCATTTCTTGGCAGAAAACCCAGCCCTGCCAAATTCATGGGAGGTGTTTTAAGAAACTAGGCTACACTGGTAGGTGGTTTTTCTTTCCAGAAAACCCCACTCTTCCCTTGCTCCTCAGACATGCTCATATCTTAAATTCAGCTGGAGTTAAGCAAAAAGAATGGAGCCAGTCAGACAGATGCTCCGTTGTTACGCAAAGCCACTAAAATTAATCCTGGGAATGGGTGGTGGGGATAAGCGACACAGCCCACCAAATTAAACCCAGAGTTAAATTAAACTGGGACAACAGGGTAGGCTCTGTCCCATTTCTGCCTCTTCCTCTCACTGCTGTAGGAGGATCCTCCAAATCTGTCACCCATCAGCACAGCTCAGTGCAGTGGAATAGTTTGCTGGCATCTCATTTTCCCTTTTCTATGTGTTCTCCCAAGAACACAGTGACATCCTCTTAGTCATTTCTCTGTCGCAGAGTGTGGCCTGGTTTTCAAGTGCTCATGTGGGATGCCTTCCAGCTGCCTTCACATCTGGATCTCCATCCTTCTTACATGGCTTTATTTGTGACCTTATTAAAGATTTTTTTTTTGGTCCTTTATGGTTTTCTACTTGTTGCTTGCCAGCAAAAGGGGGCAGTCTCTAATTACACACCCACGCAGTCTCCCCCAGCTCTTGCTACCTGTGGTCGGATGATATCAGGGTTGCTGTCCTGATCGGGAGGAAGAAATCCCCACGACAAACACCCGTCTGTGCTCTCCAGCGCCTCTTCCTCAATGAGAAAATCTGTACCCTGCAAGGAGCCACCCCCGGGAGCGGGGGGAGCCACCTCCACATCCCACCCCCTCTAGAAAGGGACGTGCCAGCCCACACACAGCAGACATGCTGGGGGGTTTTCCCCCTCTGTGGAAAGCCCAAGGCACACCACAGGGATGCTGGTTGGGGCCCGGGTGTGCGGGGCGGATGCTGGGAATCACACAGGGCTTAATCCAGAGCATCACCAGGGACTCGGCTGGCTCTGCTCCCCCTTACTTGTCACAACTGCAGCCGTCCTCCCTGGTGACTCAGGAGGCAAATCATTGCCCTCATCGGAGGTCTGCTCTCCTTCTTACGTGAGAGAAGGTAAATCAGATGCTAGATGTAGAGAAAAACAATTTGTTCAGAGTTATCGTTATTGAATGCCCCTATATTACATGATTTTCTTTCTGAAACATCCCTCAAGTACAATACAAAGATGGTAAATGGTAATATTACATTGCTGTGTTTCTCCAGTAAATTTCTCGGTGAGTTTTGCCAGCTAGCTTTGGAATCACTTGTTTAGAAAAAAAAAGTTTAAACAGCCTTGTTGACAACAAGTTTTACCATTTTGTTTTCTCTAAAATATGTATTTGATGCTGCTTCATTTGTTCCCATCTCCCAGAGTACAATTTTTATTATTAATAATAACAACAATATATCCATTTTTGTCTGTTATTCTGTTAGGTGGGGAATTGTCCTCTCCCATGACAACTAAGATGGGAAAAAAAAAAGTGCATCTTGAGTACATCTTCCCTTATAAAAGGAAGAGAATAGCATGCATTCAGCAATAATTTATTGCACCCGCTACTTCTCAGTGACAACACTGAAAGAAAAAAATGTTCCAACCTCAGGATCCCACAGGAGGGTACTGGGACGTAGCAGGGAAGGGAGCGAAACTGGAGGTGAAACCATCAGCACTGCTCAGCCCAGGGAAAGAACTACAAGGGCTGGCAGGTCCTGAATGCTGCTTCTGCACGCCAGGGGCCAGAAGGGAAGATTTAGTCTTAAATCAGCACCTACAGGTGCCTGTGAAGTGACACAGCTAAGGGCTGATGGTCACAATTCCAGGTCTCAACATAGAACTTACGGCCTTTCCCGTTCCTGCCTGGCCTTGCCGGAGTTAACGTCTGAATAAACATTCAGGCTGACTCTGCCCAGATTTCACCTACCAAGGAAAGTCTTCTAACCCCTAATGGTCCCAGTGGAGCTGAGTGCTCTCTGGCAGTAGGTTGTGGAGGACCGTCTCCCGTGGGAGAGACCCCACGGCGGAGCAGGGGAAGAGTGTGATGAGTCCTGCCCCCGAGGAGGAGGAAGGAGCGGCAGACACCAGGTGTGGAGAACTGACCCCAAAACCCATTTTCCATCCCCCTGTGCCACTGGGCAGGGGGGGTAGGTAACAAATCCAGGAGCTGTGCCCAGGAAGAAGGGAGGGGTGGGGGGAAGGTGTTTTAAGATTTGGGTTTATTTCTCATTACCCTACTCTGGTTTGATTGGCAATAAATTAAGTTGATTTCCCCAAGTCGAGTCTGTTTTGCCTGTGACAGTAACTGGTGACTGATCTCTCCTGTCCTTATCTCGACCCACGAGTTTTTTGTTATATTTTCTCTCCCCTGTCCAGCTGAGGAGGGGGAGTGACAGAGTGGCTGTGTGATGCTTAGCTGCTGGCTGCAGTTAAACCATGACACCCTGCTTTCCTCAGCTGCCCTCTCATTTTCTGCCCCCTTTTTCCCTTCTGCAGGATCTTTGATGGCTTCTTTTCATCTCCCCTCAGCTGTTTGTGGGATATTGGGAACCTCTTCCCTTTATACCCTTCTTTGCCTCTCTGAGCTGTCCCCATGCACAAACTTATGTCTTCTGTTCATGCAGGTGTCTTTCAAATCTCCCCGACTTTGCTTTGTCTCCATCTATCAGGTTGGAAATCTTGAACTGTGATGTTTTTCCTTGGGAACCTTCAGTTGCCAGCAGGAGCTCAGCATGGTTAAAAGAGATGTTAATGTTTTCTCTGCACCAAGGTGGCAGCACCTTTCTTGACTGCTTTTCGCTCAGGCTCGCTGTCTACCTGTTCCTCTCTGCATCCTCAGGTCTGGCTGTCTTGCAGCAGGGGAGTTCTCTATAAAGTATATGCCTTGTAGCTTTTCCTGTCCCTTTTATAGCTCGGGTTTCTTGCCCAGATGCCTACTATCTTGAGTCTTGCCTGCTACACTGTTCTCTCTGCTCTCCAAAAATGCAGTGTCTCTCCTCCAACCTGTGCAGAGGGCTGCTGCCAAGGTCTTTTTCCTTGCAACTGGCTCACACCAGCACTCCTTGTGCCCCTTTTCCAAACGCCCCCTCCTCGAGAGCATCTCACACGGGCAGCTCTCTTCATTCTCAAGTCCCTTTTCATCCCCCGTTTGCCAGGCACAGGCTGGTTCCTTACTCCCGCTGGCCCACCGTGCAACCTGACTCTCTCGCTGCATTTCCAGATGCCGTTATGCTTTTGCCTGTATTATTCTCCAAGCCTGGCAGGAGATTCCTGCAAATAAATATCTGCATGGTCTCTCCTTCAAATACTTCATTCTCTGTGAGCGCGCATCCTAGGTGTTACCCAGTTCAGACATCCCTTCCAGCTGTGTCAGTTTTTGATGACTGTGTGTCACAGTGAGATGCTGGGAGTGAGTAGAGGATTTATGAAGTTCAATAACAAACTGAAGGAGTTGTCTAATTTAGGATGAATAAGCTATTTTCAAAGGCACAGTGGGAGCGCTTCACACTGTGTGGCCTGCATCTTCATTTGCAGTACAGGCTGCGCATCAGCCAGGCTGCGCAATGAAGGAGAAAAATTGACAATGCTTCATTTCCATTTTTACACATGCAAGAAACCAGCACATAGTATCCACATGGGGGCTTTTACACTGCCAGTTATATTCAGTTCCCTCCCCAGCCCTTCTGACCTCCAGTCATGCAGGTATAAGCCCAGATCACTGTTTCAGAAAAATATATACATTTTAATGTAATTAACTGTCTGTAAAGCTCTGCTGTAAATCAGATCCCTGGAATGGGCTGGGTTAGAAAATTACCCTTTTGTGAACAGTTATAGTTAACTTTGGTGCCTGAAACAGAGTGGTGAACTGAGACACAGAGCGTGATAGGAGCAGGTAGGGGTGACAGCAATGAAAATGAAGAGTTTGCTTGAAGAAGCTGTAGGCAGGATGCTTTCCACCACTTTTTGTTGCCTCTAGAAGATGAACGGTTTGCAGAAGGAGAATACTTGGCAAATCAGCGGATGTTGTACTCCACAAGCTCAGCAGGGAGTGATCCCTGGTTCACTGTCTCCGAGCCCCAGTAATCCAGTTATCAGGAACCAGCGGAGCCCCGAGCGCAGGCACTTCTCTCGACACTCGGCTGTGGAAGGGCGTTTGTCCACCTCCTCTGAGGAGATGCGCGAGAGGCCACTGCACAGGAAAGTCACACTGCGGCAAGATAACAGACGTGGCACCCTGGGCGAAGAGCCGTGCTCTCCGGGAGATGATCCCGCAGCCCTCCCACCCCCTGGGTGCTGGAGGTGCTGGTGCGGAGGACGCTGCCGCCCCGGTGCAGCCGGCGTGGTCCTGCCTTCCGAGGGGCGGCCGTGCCAGCCGCGGGTCTGCAGGTGGCCGCAGCGACGTCCTCTGGCTCCCATCGCCAGAGCATCTCCCGTGGGACCTCACGGGGGCTCTGAACCCTCCCACCCCGTCGCACTAGTTTTTCAAAATAAGTCCATTTAGGTATGTAGAATAAATGATCGGTGTCTTTCAAAAGACCTCCGTACACTGGGTGTTTGGGCTCTCTGAAAAATCTGCCTGTAGCTGTCACTGTGGCAGCTGCGGCTCTCCAAGCGCCTTTGAAAAATGGGTCCTCTTGTACTTTTCTCAATGCAGATTGCATTTGTTCTATACTCTGGCTCCATTTCTGGGTGGTGAGCTCATGAGCAATATAGGAGCCTAAATTTCATTACCTTTCAAATAGGTTTAACTGCTTTTGAAAATTTCGCCCATCAGCTCTTCTACAAATCTCCTTCATTGTGCACAATTAGGAAGAAGATTGTCTTTTTGCAGCTGTCATTTAGGGGTTGAATAAAGGTTGGGAGCGGAAAAAAAGCGTCTATTGAAAGTATCCGTGGAATCTCTTATTGTCCAACAGAAAACCATTATAATGCAGGACCAGGCTTGGGAGATCTGCATTATTCTATTCACAACTCTGCCAACAGCCTGTTAAGTAACTTTGTGCCAATCACTTCTTTTTTGTGTGTCTGTGCATAAAGGTTAGTCCGCTGGCGAAATATGGGTATTGATGCTTACCTTCCTTTGGAGAGAGGCTTGGGAGCTTGGAATGAACAGAACAGCAGAGGTGACTATGCTCATACTAATGCCCAGACATTTTGCCTGCTTGGGGAAGATAAATGCTAGAGTGACATGATGAAAAAGGTATACCATTTATAATAAACAAAGCCTCTCATATGCAATTTATAACAAGACAAAAACGTCTCTGAGAAACATCCTCAACATTTCTAAGTTACTTCTTGGGAACATCTGCAGGCAATTGTGAATAAAACCTGTGTCCTTCATGGTGGTAGTAGTCATGTGCCCTGAAACAGTCTATTACATCTGACATAAATAATGAATGTTTTTATGATCTAAACTAAGTTTCAAGCTTCACAGGATCTGTTTTGTTTCTTTTTTCTTTTCTGCATTTGTCCTTTCAATATCTCATTCTCTGTGGCCAAAAGAGGTTGTCCTAAAACCTGAAGCCTAAGTTCGTCAAAACCAAAAATTAGAAAGCTGTAGCTGTAGACTTGAAGTGCTTCCTGGAACGAAGTATCAGCCTCGCAAAGGAGAAGGCAAAGTGAGCCCTCCCAGAGGTCATAGGAGCCCCTTCCGTCACTGATGGAGGCACCTGGGACATGGTCATCTGCCCGCACGCACCTCAGAAGAAGAGTGATAACACCACCGTCTGCTGGAAGATAAGAAATGGCTCCAGCATTACTGCCCTTTCCTCGCTTTGCTCACCCCCCGTAGTTTGCTGTGTCTCGGTACGAGAGATCTCAGTGTGGAAGTTTAAATGGTGATGAACGACGACTTAGTAGTTCTCTTAGAGGGCTTCTGGCAAACAGACCACCTCCTGTTGTCCGTCTGGAAGAATAAAGGCCCAGGGTGAGAGCTAGAGCTGTTACGGCTCTGAGTGGTGGGTTTGCAAATCCGAGAGCCACCAAGCCGTTTGGACGGGAAAGGACCATGGGAGGTCTCCTGTCCCACCTCTTACTCAGAGCAGGTCGCTGCCAGGGCTGCTGGGCACAGGGCTCCATCAGGTTCACATCCAGCGGTTGCTCCCACTCCTTCCTCTCGCTTCCAGCAACGTCCTTCCTGCTTTATCCCGACGCCCGGAAAGCAAGGAGGAGGAAGCATGCACCCCTTTGTCACGCAGCCCCCTCCGACCAGGCTCCCAAATATCCCGGGGGAAGTTCTGGGAGACGCGTCCCGCCGCGCAGCGTGGCCGGGCTGCTCTGGCAGCTCCACGGTGCCGCCCCGTGCCGTGGGTACGTCCCGCCGTGCCGACCGCGGGGCCGCCTCGGGGTGGCCTCTGCCCAGCCTGGCGGCCGTGCTCAGAGCTGGCCTGGCCCTCCGAGGTGCTTCTCCCGCGCGTTCCAGCGGGGCTGTGCGCGGTGCCTCTGCATCCCCTGCTTTTAGCGGGGGCAGCCTCGGGACCGCTTTTACAAGCGGGCTCTTGTCTGAAAGGAACAGCGGAAAATTTGGCTTCTCCTCTGTTCCCCTGAGCTCTCGCCGTAGCACTCTCTCAGGTGTTTGGCTTGGGAAAAAAAAATGTAAGTAGCGCCACGTAGAGTGAAGGGTACACATGAAGTCCTCTGTTGACCTAGAGTGAACAGCAGCGAAGCAGCTGAAAACACTGACCCGGCTCACAAGAATGAGGCAGGAAAACAGCTACTGACGTCTCCCACTCAGAATTCCACCCCGGGACACTGCTCCCGAGCACCTGGAGATTTTCCAGACCGTGTCCTGAAATGCTTCCTTTATCTAGAAACCAGTGATGGCATTTTAATGCCCGATTTGAATCACCTCCCCCCTCGCTTCCAAGTAATTCTAGCAGTTGGTAAAACATTCTTTCACCCGCAAAAATGAGCAGTTGCAAGGGGAAATGTAAATTACAGCTTCATTTAATTCTGCCGGCTGGTTTCCAAATTAACTGTATTTCTCCACAGTCCAGAAAGTCCTTGTATATAATCATAAATAGCCTGTTGTAAAGCAGTAAGGCATCGGTAATACTTATATCTTAATTAAGCTCTAAGAAAGAGCCTTTTCAGACTGCTGTAAACCAAGCTAGTTTCCCTCTGCTGTGTGTAAACATGCGTTACCTATAGATGCCAGTATGATGGGTACCTCATAAATAGAAATGATCGCATTGAACGGTAAACTTTGCCCCTCATTATTGTTACCACCAAATTAAAGCATTAACAAAAAATGTGCAGAGTTCAGGCTCCCCTGGCTAACTGCAGGTGCTTAGTGCTAATACTCATTTGCCTACCTTAACTATAATGTTGATTTTATCTTAATTGGCTTTATTCAGTTCATTTGCCCTGGGGGATGAATTTGGCTTCATATCGTTATTCTCTTTCATTGGAACAACTGAATACCAGGGTGCAAACAAAGTGTGTGTGTTCTTATTTAAGAAGGTGCTATTGCTTTTCTGATCACATCATTCGCAGGCTGAAATAAACTAATTTTTTTTTTTTATTTT
>JAVJGG010000058.1:19201025-19216380 GCA_035590195.1 Aviceda cuculoides
TAATTTTTTTTTTTTTTTTTTTTTTTTTTTTGGCGAGGCAGTGAACCGCATCTCACGAGCTATAAATAAGCAGGGTTGTTGTTTCTTTCTTTTTTTTTTTTTTTCAATTTCTTAAAACCCTTTTTAACTTTTTTTCTTTTTCCCCCACCGAAGGAGTTAACGGAGGTTTTGGTGCGGTTTTTGCTTCCCCTTCCACCCGGGCAGTGATCAGTGTGTCCGGCAGGTGGCTGGCATTCTCCGCCGGCGGCTCCCCCGGAATTACCGCAGTCATTTAAGCAAGGCTGCTCTCATCATGGGAAGCAGGGGAAGAACTGACGTCCAGAAGATCCTGCCTATAGGATCCGAGCCGCCAGCCGAGCCCTGCTTTTCCCTCACTTTAAATCCAGCTGGCAAGTGCAGGTGCTGAAAGCCGGGAGAGATTGGCAATGCAGCATGACAGCAACTACCAAAAGTTCTTGCTTTTTGTAATTCCCTTGTTTCGGACTCGGTTCTGCTTGGCAGACCTGAAGCTGGGAATTTAACAAGCCTCGATTTTGAAAATGCCTCCGACTTACCGGTCTTCGAATTTGATAACTGGCCTTCCAGAGCTGAGGAATACCTAACAGTGAGACAAGTCAACGAGGAAAAGGCAAGTTTCAGGATTTAAACTATGCTAAAAGGTGTTCTCCTTTCACCTTATGGAAACAGTACTGTTGAGCCAGCTGCAGTTGCTTTTTGGTTGTTTATTGTCAAGATGTGTCACAAAGTAATATGACTTTTAAACTCCTCTGACTGTTTAAAGCCAGCAAGCAGCAGCAAAACTAAAGCAAGAAACTTATTTGAGGATTTTTCAGAGAAGAAAGCTGTCTTCCGAGAAGAACAAAGTAGGACAATGGCATCTGGAGAGTGCCTTCTGCTAGACCTAGACACAGACAGCTTCGTTCTCTACAACGTCTCTGTCAACCAGAGCGCAAACCTCTCCCTCCCTGGGGACGACTGGTTCTACCCAGCCTTCCTCTACGCCATCCCCACGATCTACGGGGTCATCATTCTGATAGGCCTTGTTGGCAACATTACTTTGATTAAGATCTTCTGTACCGTGAAATCCATGAGAAATGTCCCTAACTTGTTCATCTCCAGTCTGGCTCTGGGAGACCTGCTGCTTCTAGTGACTTGCGTGCCCGTGGACGCCAGCAGGTACCTCGCTGACCAGTGGCTGTTCGGCAGAACCGGTTGCAAACTCATCCCCTTCATACAGCTCACCTCGGTGGGGGTGTCGGTCTTCACCCTCACCGCCCTCTCAGCCGACAGGTAAGCTGGCTGCTGCAGCCTCGCAAAGAACCCCGCGGCTCCCTAAAAGGCGCGATTACGAAGGCCTATTTGCAGGTCGCGTGCGTATTTTTAACCTAATGAGGGAAGAAGAACTTCGGTTAACTTCTGGTTGTTGTGAGCCCACAACTTGAGGCAGGTGCAGACCGAACGCAGAATGCTTCTCCTAGGCTAAGCTAAATGTTTGTGCAGTTTAGCTAATAGTCTAGCTTAATTAAAAGAAAAACAAGAGCAGATCAAGCTAAAGACCAGAGAGGGAAAATGCCATTAATGAAGCTCTGCTAAAAGCTAACATGTCCATATTTGCCCAAAAGTTAATTGATCCATATTTCATGAAGTGTGAAGGCGCTGGAGCAGCAATTTAAACTGCGGTTAGAATCAGTTCTTTCTAGTGGCTTTCTTCCTTAAGGCTAACAACATGTGAGGCAGTATTTCATGAAATATGTTCCAAATATTCAAATGAGGATGCATGAAGCCAGGAATCTCAGTTTGCTACAGCCAGTGTGTTTCCCTTGATTAAACTGTTTGCCCCTTATCCAGTCAAAACTGATCTGTGCTGTTGAAACTTCGTCTTCCAATAATGTTTGGCAAAAACAGTGTGTAATAGCTATGCTATTTTAGAATATGTGAAAACAAGCTTGACTTTAACAAATTATATGCTTCTAATAAGCCAGGTCTAATTTAGATTTCTGTGAGGCTTTGGAAAACAGTCTCAGAGCATGCAGATTTAAATTCAAATGACATTTTAATTTGAATGTTATTTGGAAGGATGAAGCTTGCATTTCTGGAAAGGTTTTAAGTATTTATTAGACTGTTGGCTTTTATAGAAACTCCTATGTACATCAGAGAAGCCAGGATATTTTGTTTCTAATTTGGATGCTTCAGAAAGAGATTAAGGAATACATTGTCACCATGCTAAAGTTATAGACTCTTACAGAAGTACTAAGATTTCCAATGAGAAAAATTCAGTTTTGTTTTGTTCAAAAAAGACCTCGGGATTGTATTTCTTGGTCACAAGAAGTAAAACTAAGTTTTCTTTAGGTAGTCCCTTGCATGCCACTCTGTGTCCCTCCTCCTAACCTACTTTAAACATCGGAATACTTTTGTCCAGTTTTCAAGGTAGTTCATACACATGTTTCAATATACAGTATGTGGTCTCAACGAAAGCAGATGACTCCATAGTGTTTCAGAGACAGAACAGTCAATATGTTTATTAACTCTTCCATGTTGGTGTACATATAAAAATAGCACTCTCTGCCCCAATAGCAGATGACAAACAGGCCTATGTGTAGACAGAAGTCTTCAAGCAATTTGCTCTAAAAGTGTTGGGAAAATGGGCAAACTGCACAAATGCCCTCGTAAAGGACCACCTACACTTCTACTCCTGAGTTTCATGTGGTGGCTGGATCCCCCCCTGCCTGCTCTGAAGAAAATGTTATGAAAATACTAAGTATTTCTCCAGGAAATTCATCCTTCCAAAGCTGTAATGTAAGTTGTTTTAAGGGGTCTCAGGAAAAGAAAAATGCATCATAAAGAAGACTATGTTAGAGAGATTTGTTGCTATCTGATCACGTGCCACATAAAGTAAATATTGTAAATGCTTTTACTGAGCTGCACATCAGTAGTGTTTTTTTTGCCTCAAGTGAGCAAACAACAGGAAACAGCAGCTGTGGCAAGCCTGGGGTTGGTGACTTTAAATTCTGAACTTCAGCTTTATCTGCATCCTGTTAACCATCGTGCTGCCCTGGTGATCAAACATTACCACCCTTTTCAACACCACTCGGCTGTAATGGAGACAGGCATGCATGTGGGAGAAGACTTTATGTTTCAGTTTCCAAGAGATCATTTTACCCTCTTCTAATGCATCTGTTGTCCACTGCAGAAGGAGATAATAATGAAACTTCTACCTTTATTAGAACTAGGAATCTTAAATGCTGTCCACTGAACCACAAATGGCCCTTAACTATTATGTTTGCTGAGGTTTCTGGTTTGGTATATTAACAGCAGTACTAGGATAGTTTTGTTACAAAATAATACAGTCTGTATTTTGTCAGCTCACAGGCCATTAGTCCATCTTTATTTTCCTAAAACTGCCACCCTGAACTCCAGGCCCCAGTGTTAATCATGTCAGAACCATCAGGAAAATAAACTTAAACCGCCCAGGGAAAACTTCCAAGACGCGAGTTGACTGCGACCGAGGCGGTGGTGCCTGGCTGGGTCTGCGAAGGGACTGGCAGCCCAGTACCCTGCTGTGGTCCCTGGGCAGGGAGAGACCGAGCCTGACGCCTGGGGTGGTTTCACAAACAACCACTTCTGAGGCCAGACGTGGCGTTCCTCAAGGGACGAGGGGCAGCTGCCGCCAGGAGAACACGGGCAGAAGACAGGGGCACGGTGGTGCAGCCAGGGCAGCATGAGGACTCGGGAGTCCAGCAGGGAACGCTGCTCAGGTGTGGCTCATCTCACGTGGCTTTTGCTGTCTGAGGTGTGGAGCCACCCCAGGATGGTCAGCAAAGTGTCCCCTGGTCCACGGAAAGAGACACCTCCGGAGGAGACAGGATAAATCACCATGTCAGGATACCTATCTGCCTCCTTGGTTGTAGGGGAAGCCTTGCTGTTTAGCACAGGTTGGGTGCCCGTAGCTGAGACAGCTAATGTTCAGTGATGTGAACCCTACCTGAGATGCCTCATGAAGCATGGGAATGTCCCTGTTCTGATGAATCAAGGCCGTAAAGCAAGGGAGAGAAAAAAACTCCTAAACCATCTGCTGTCAATAGCATCACATGGCACGGTCTCCAAGGAAAGGGAGACTTGTCAGTCCACCACAGAACTTTTGTCTATAATTCATCTTCTGAAAAAAATAATAGTAAAACCCCCTTGGTTCCAGTGTCCTTCCACTGACAAAAGCAAGTGGGAACAACTGCTGGCATTACTGAAGGTATTGTGGTGATGCCTAGAGAGACCTGGCATTGCAGGGGTCAGAAATCTGCTGTGCAAAGAAAAGCACTGGAGTGTGATACGGCAGGGTCATTTCCAAAGACGTGACCATTGAAACACAAGATGAAAGGCAGCGGGTGGGTGTGATGGGCAGGTACAGTACGTGAGAGAGCGGTGGGACACGTAAGCTACATGTTATGACACTTGTACGAATCATCTGGGTTGCTTTGGATCATCTTCTGAAAATAAGGGGCCCAGCTTTAATAGATTTTTGCACAGCCCACATCATGGGCGCAAGGGTATACCTTCCCGAGGTACACTTTTATTCTTCCCATTCCCACTTTCCCATGTGTTAGGCAGGGTTAATAATGCCGAATCTATCATCTGCTGGTGACTGCAAACACTCAGCCAAGTGCCCCCTCCGACACAGAGCACCTAAAGCTGCTCAGTGGTTTGACCCACCAAGACCCAGTGGTTGTCCAGAGGGTTGACTGCACACTTGCAAACTTTTCTCAAGGAGAAAGAGAGGGACAAACTGCTGACCTCAGCTTCTCCTGCGCTGGCAGCCTCCCAGCCTGCAAGGCGCTCTGCGCGCACAGGGATGCCGACGAGCGTGCCTGCACAGGTCTGGTTAGGTAGGGCACAGCCAAAGGACCCCCGGGTGCTTAGGCTGGCTCTGTGCACAGACAGGAGATCACATCAGGCTAAAGTTAAATTACGTGAAAGAGTGTGCGCGAAAGGGCAAAGAAGAGTTAACAATGTTAGAAATGTATTTTCTGCGGGACTATCCGCCGGCTGCACAGTGCTCGCACCTCTAGCTGCAGCTGCAGGAGCAGTGGGAGCTGCTGGCGAGACCCGTTTTCCTGCAAAGCCTGGCAAATTTGCAAGGCAGCCAGGAAAGGGTTAAAGTCTGTGGTGTGCTTACAGCCACCTCCATGAGCGATAAGGCGCCAGGGCTGGGTATACGAGCCGAGGAACCAGGCAGTCCATGCCTCTGTACACGAGTTTGTGTGATTCGGGGGGGACATCTGCCTACCCTGCTGCGGGGCTCTGCCGAGGACGCCGCTTTCTTCAGCTGCTGCTCAGCTCGTCCCAGCAAAGGGGGAGTCTGGGCTGGACCGACAACCTGCCCCCCTCCTGGGCAGAGGGAAGGGGTACGGAGGCACCTGTGAGAGCAGGGAAAAGCCAAGGCTGGCTCAGCAAGTGACAGGAAATTAAGGAAAATCTTTGCGCGGTAAGATGAAAAGCAGCCCATTTAATTGCCCTTGTCACGGGAGATGTCTTTATTTAATTGACTGTTTCTCCCATGACTGACAGGGCTTGTACATTTGCATTTGAATTACCCAAGCTGTCAAGCACTGCTCCTACTTCCCCACTCTTTTGCTGACGTGGTAAAAAATCGAAATGCCCGGGTGTCCATGCAGTGAGACCTTCCTAAAGCAGTGCTGTTTTTACAAGCACCCAGCAGAGGAAGCGTAAAGCGTAATCGGGGTTTACAGGCAGCATCTTTACTTTAAGCACCTTGGATTGTCCGGGTTTTAGCACTGGAACAGCAATGCCTGCCAGCTGCAGCTGCCTGCCGGCCTGCGCTGGAAGGGGGTGCTGGTGCGTGACACGTGGGGTGGCGTTACGTGTGGGGCTGGGTGGCCTGCCTCGGTAGGAGCAGCTGCTGACAGCAGAAATCGCAGTCGCGTGGGGCATCTGAAACCAGGACGTTAGCTTTGGAGGGGTTGACCTCAGTGCTCGGGTGCAGGCGGGAACGCGGGGATGCTGCCACTCTTCCAGCTGCGCTGGGTCCCTTGGAGTGGATCACAGACACGACCTCTGGTGTTCCTCTGGACCCGTATGACAGTTCGGTTATCTAAGAAATAAAAGACTTCAAACAACCCCCTCTCCCAAAAAATCAGTGTGCAAGGAAAGAAACAAATCCAGAATTTCTAGAAAGATACTTTTAAATATGCAAAAATCTTTGTTAGTGGACTCATCTCTTCTGTGATTTGGATGTCTTCAGCCCCTACTATTAGTATTATGTACAATACCGGAGGAGAAATAATATCTACATGTCAGTTTATTTGTTTTATTTTACAGTCACTGGATTATGTCTCCACAAGAGGATTAAGGGAAGTGTGCCACCCTGAAATAAAGCTATGGAAAGCCAAACCAGATTTCCGTTGAGCTGATTTACAGAGTGACACTTCTTTTTTTTTAATACCATCAGTTGTAAAGTGTCAGGCCCATAGCGGTTATGAATTTATTCTGGTCAGTCTAGCCACAGCATTCATGAAATCCCGTCAGGTAACTAAGGCACTACTTTGGAGCAATTGACTCGTGCTGCGATTTACTGGGCAGCCTCGGGAAGGATCTGTGAGGGCAGCGAAGAAAGCCACTCTCTGGACTACCAAGACAGCCGATGTGAGTAGGCAGAATGATACCCCCCGTGTGTACGCTTTAGATCCACTGACGTGATCTCAGCCAGGACGTTGGTCCTCCCAAGCTGGGGAGGAAAACCAGAGGGGCTTCAGACCCCAGCCCAAAGCCTTCCCGCCGGCTGAACCAGGCAGCCGCTCCTCAACCCCTGCTGCTGGCACCGCGTCCGTGCCGCCGCTCTGCCTGGGCTGGTGGCACAGGGCACGCGCAGAGAGAGATACACATCCCGGCTTCAGCCCAGGTACAGCCTTGGGTCCTGTGTTGCTGGCCACTGTGTCAGTGTAATATAAACACTCTTAACACCCTTGGGTTTAGCTCTCCTTTCCTCAGCCCCTGCGTCCGTCTGCACCAGGAGAAACAGATCACACAGCACAAACTTTCTGAATACCTTGATTAGCTGGAGCAGATGGCCAAAACGCGACAGATGTACTTCTATAACCAGGAAGATTAGAGCTCCCATTTATATCAGTGGGACCGGTGCGCAAATCCGAGGTTAGAGTCAGTGCTAATGTGCTGGGGACTGTCAATATTTAAGCAATCAAAAGGAAGAAAAGTTGGATTACCTATTGTTTACATTTCAGTAAAGCCTAAAAACCCCAATCAGTTGTCATGGTCTCATGGTAAAAGATGCTGCACACACTGTTAATAAGGAGAGCGACTGGCCGTGGAGAATTTGCCAGCTGTGCGTCAGACTGCACGTGGTGGGCTGGCACGTCGGCATCGCTGCAGGGAGACGAGCTCACAGTGGTCCCATCGGTTCGTGTGTTACTACTTGGTGCCAGATGTGGACAACAGCCTGGCTGAGAAGAGTAGAAGGGAGTCGAGCTGAAAAAGGAGAAGCAGGCGCAGCCTGTCCTGTATAGGCAGTGAAATACCCAGTAGCTGCTTTGCTCACGGACAGCCCTTGCAATAACGTGTTTTCTTCTTATTTTGAAAAAAGACCCCGCTCTAGCCCTGCGGAGCCCCTTCACCTTGCTTCTCCCTAGTTCTGCTCACGTGTGCCCCTCTCACCCAAACCGTGTAGAACACAAGATCCTGACCGAGCTCCTGCCCATGGCAGCCTCTTCGATTCCCCCTCCTACTGCCTGCTGCATGCCACCCCAGGCGGAGCAGGGGATTTCAGTGTCCAGAAGACCAGCCTGGACCCTGGGGCAGAAAACGAGGGTGATGCCTGGGTCCCTCACAGTGCTGAGGCACCAGAAGGCATCCCAGCAGCAAGCCAATTGCTATGCTGGAGAGAAAGGCAGAAAGCTGGAGTCCCTTGCAGAAAACTCCCCCCCCGATGCTAGGCTAGTGATCCAGACTATCCAGACTGCAGCATACCATGGAGCATCAGAGGGAGAAGTGTTGTCGGAGCTCTGCTCGTCCTGTCCTTGCCTGCCCTCCAGCTACGGCCAGTCTCTGCAGCTCTGTGGGAAGGTGGCGCAGAAAACAGTACCACAGCACCCTGAGAGGAAAACCCATTTCTTCACACCTGCAGACAGCCCTGAAGCATGAGGCTGAGACACAGGTGGCTGAATGAACTGGGAGACCAGAGATGCAGATGCTGGACTAGCACTGACTGCACTAGCCATCCAGTTCAGCAGCATTCCTTGCCTGCACCATGCGCAGAGGCTGCTGAATATCTCACAGGATTTGGATTAAAACAGACCTTTTCAGTGACAACTGAAAAGGCAACTTTCTGAGTATTCAGACTAAAGGTGCACATATCACCCTGTCCCCCTCATCTGTCTCCGGCATCCTGTTACCCTCACTGCTTAGAACTGAGATATTTCAAATCCAAATTCGCCTGACCTCTAACCACTGCATAATAATCTAACCAATAGCCTGAAGAAGAGAAGGCTCCAGGGAGACCTTATTGTGTCCTTTCAGTACTTAAAGGGGTCTTACAAGAAAGATGGGGACAAACTTTTTAGTAGGACCTGTTGTGATAGGACAAGGGGTAATGGTTTTAAACTAAAAGAGGGTAGATTTAGAGTAGATATAAGGAAGAAATTTGTTACGATGAGGGTGGAGAAACACTGGCACAGGTTGCCCAGAGAGGTGGTAGATGCCCCATCCCTGGAAACAGTCACAGTCAGGCTGGACGGGGCTCTGAGCAACCTGATCTAGTTGAAGATGTCCCTGCTCATTGCAGGGGGGGGGGTTGGACTGGATGTCCTTTAAGGGTCCCCTCCAACCCAAACCATTCTGTGATTCTATGGTAACAGCTGTCAAGGTTAACTCTAGATTGTTCAGCCCCAACATGCAGCTGAAAGTTCATATAGATGTGATGGTCTCTTATGACACCCATGTTAGCTGAAGCCACAGAAAGGGCTTAAGCATCATGTAACTGACTTAGCTTTATATTAGCTGCCTCAGGTACTGGTTATATTAAAGCCATGACACGGTGAGAATGGCACAGGATACCTCATTTGGTCAGGTGCAGAAGAGATGCTCCAATATCTTCTCTTGGTCTTCCTCTCTCCTCGATCCAAAAGATCACTAATTTTTTGGCATAATCTCCTCACTTGGGTCCTAGATATACTATTTTACACCTGGCTGAGTTAAAATGGTTTCTGTTAGACTATGGCCATTTATCCCAATGACTCTAAAATATTTTTACAGTCTGGTCAGCCACCGTGTCATCTGCAAACTTTCCCAGCAAGGGTTTTATAGCCTGCTCAAGGCAGCTGGTATAAGCAATAAATAACACTGCAGCTAGAGCAGGTTCCCAGGACGCAGGCTAGAAACGGCTCCACACTCTGCCACCTTTTTACCGGCATTTTGAGGAGCTGCCGGGGAGGCCATGGGGCTCAGGGTCCCCACCTGGAAGGGCCCTGCCTCCCAGTCCAGGACTGCTAATTTTAACCCTTGTTCCATGGGAGAAGAGCAGGAATTGCGTGGGGGTGGATAGGGGAGGGAGGACCGCGCATGCCCTGGCACATACATGTGCATATCTACATGCACGGTCACCCATGCCAATGTGCCCACGCTGGCTGTGCCTCCCTTGTACGCCAGCAGGGCCCACATCCATTTTACATCACTTATAACCTTGTGAAAATATGAAAAAAAAATTACTAAATCTGCTGTGCATTAAACAAGACAGCCATATTAATTATCACCTGTTAGCAGGATTAACCTCTCCATTATTCTACCTGCAACTGGCCTTGGGCAACCCAAATACTTGCAGTTTTCTTTGTCTCACCTTCCAGATTTCTGAACTTCAGAACTTTGGAGCCGGTTCTCTACTTCCAGGGAATTTCTCCACTTTTTCAAGATTTCTAGAAAAATTAACACCAGTTGTTCCCCATCTGGTTCCTTTAACACTCTTAGGTGTAAATTATTCAGGCCTGCTGTTGTGAAAGTGGTTTGTGTTAGCAGATGGTGGCTCGCATCTTCTTTAATACAGCTGATGAGTTTTCTGCCGTATCTATAGCACTGAGCACATGCTATAGATACGTCCTCCACATTCGGTCTTGAAGACAAATATGTAGTCATTGCTTTTTGCCTTGTCTCATCATTGTTCTTATCTTCAACATTTATGCGTACGCCTTACTGGGTTTTTTTTGTTCTGATGTATTTAAAAATACATGTTTCTCTGTTACACAGCGACCTTTGATAATTTGTTGGCTCCTCCAGCTTCCCTTATCAGTCACCAACATTTTTAAACTCTGATATTTGCTGTCATTTACTTTTGCTCTTTTTCCCATCTGTTGTATATTGATTTTTTTAATTAATTCTTTGAGGTTTTAGCAAGACCCCTCATTTTCTCTTATTCAAGGCACCTTTTTGCCCTGCACAGTTTTTTCAGGGGAAGGTGGGGGAGACAAGGGAGGAGGCTGGAGGTCATCTACTAATGTGTAGTTAGCATTTCCCCCTTTACATTTATATTCCCAGTCAGTTGATCTGACAGCTGCTTTTAATTTTAGGAAACCTGCTTCTCTAAAGTTCCATACATATATATATGTACATATATATGTATAGCTTTTTCTTCTCTTTCCACAAAATGAAGATAAGCACACCACGGCTGCTACATCCAATAGCACATTCACTATCAGACGGTTACTGTTTAAGCTCTCCTTCCCCAGTGTGTAGTGCAGTTCAAGGGTCTCTAAAACACTCTGTCCCATTTTTTACCTTAGTCATTCCTGGGCTGAAATTCCCATCTGTCCAGATTCCAGAATGATGTAGCAGTATGCGGGTATACAGACTGAAATTTGAACACACCCTTTAAAAACTGAGAACTACGCCAATTCCATCAATGCCTCCTTTTTCTTTTCATTTAAATGTAAATTAATAACAAGAGAGAAAGTAGGCAGTACCTGCCAATGTATGTAAGACTGGCCCATTAGAGATGTCTTTGTGCCCATATGCAATTTACTAAAGTAAAGATTTTAATAACAGATGTCACCCAAGAATCGTGCATAGTAATGATAATCTTAAATAAGTATGCAGAAAACAGATAGACCCAGAACAGATTGTCGGGGTGTGTTGATGGGTTAGACAGTCTAGCAATTCTGTGGATTTATTGAATTGTCTTCAGAGCTATAAATATTCCTAACATTCATGGTGGAAACAATAAAGAAAGTTTGGGGCATTGCATTTCTCATAAATTTCTTCAGATATTTAGTAAGATTTTTTCTTTGCTTTCCAAGTGGAGCGTCACATTCAGCAAGGCTCCACCTGCTTCATTTATGAAGTTTTTGCATAGTGTCAACTTCTTCTCTGTTGCTTGAGGCTTTTTTTGCATGGTAATTGAGCCAGTCCTTCATATTGTGTGGGCAAAACAATAATGGGTTACTAGTACAACATAATTACAAAATTTTAATGAGAAGATTTTTGTTCAGTCTATTCATGGACCAAGACCAGATCGACGGTAATAAGCATTAAGCTTACAAATGGAAACAGATGACGGGGAATCAGAAGAAGTGGGAATTGCACATCTTTTCTCCCTCTTTTGGTTACAGGTGGGAACAGAAGAAATATGCAGACCGAGAGGCAGTTCTTTCATTATTATAATAGGAAGTCACGGCAATTTCAGGAGCTAATTTTCTAGAGCTGGGAAGAACTCAGTGTTTTTACTTCACAGCGATTTACAGGACTGTTTTTGTAAGACATCAGTCCTTTCCAACTAATCCTTGCTTTTTTATTTAAGTTTCAGGTTCACATTAGCCCAACGTCTCAAAATAGAGCTCAGTTTAAACAGATTCAGAAGTTTGTAAGTGGATTTCTCACTTCAGAGAAAAAACAGAAAGTGGCAATATGGCAAATCTTTCTGCCAGCCTGATGCAGTCTAAACAGTGGGGTTGGTAATGAAGCAAGGGCAGGCGAGCCTTCTGAAATTTTGTTTGAACAGTTTTTAATGCACTTGTTTTTTTTAAACCATTATACAAATTCAGGAGCGGGGCCCAGGATCTTTTTATGTAAACAGTGTAGGACAGTAATGGATGATACTATTTGGAGGAAACTTCCCTGAAACTTAAGTACTCCTGCAAATTCATTTTCGGTGGGCAGTGTCTCATTTCCCTGTACAAAGGATGGGGAGGATTTTTTTTCTCGTCTTATATTTCTTGCAAGTGTGACGTTCAGCTGCAGGAAGACAGGCAAGCATGGAAGGGCTGTGATAAAAAGGGGTCGTACTCTGTGGCAGAGCCTCTTTCAGCCATTTTCTCTTGCTACATTCCTACTGCTGAAAAAAAGTAAGGAAGAAAGCGTTACGAAAGCAATTTAGTGCCTCTATTAAGTCAGATTCAATAGACGAGAGTGATGTAGTGGCCAGCACGTAGGTGCTACACAACCCTGGCTGTCGCATCGAGTCACCAGGAACATCTCCAACAGCCACCTACCGGTGTGACCAGCCATGAGGGAGGGATGTTTCTTTCCCATTGCCACTGGCAGCAATTGCAGTTATTGCAAAGGACACAAATTATTTTGGTTGAAATTAAGATCTACTGCCCTACCACTTGTAAAGACAGTGCAGAAGGTGGTATCTCCCAGCTTAAAAAAGCCTCTATCTTTTTTTCGCAGCCAGTACCTACCAGATATACAATGAGGGCTGTTGTATGGACCATCTATATTAGTTTTAATTGCTGGCATAAGGGAAGGGGGAAAGGTATTAATAAAAAGCAAACATAAAAGAGGAAAGCAAGCTAAGACTGCCTACAGCACCAGCTTCCCCACGCAACGTAAAGTCATGTGCCTAAAAAACCAAAAACCAGACAGTGAGACATACAGAGATAAATTAATTTAAAATCCAAGGGAAGCACCTGATATTCCTCCCATGCTTTAGATGTTCTAATTTAATTTTTTTGGCTCTTGTAGCAGGCACAAGTAGGCGGATGAAGGTGACGACAGCAAAAAAACATGAGGGATGCACCAGACCTGCTGCCTTAAGGATAAGGTCCTTTCTTCCCCAGTGTGAGAGCAAAATTACGACCCTTCCTATCTCTGTGCTTAGGAACATATAGGCAATATGGCTTTGAGGGCAAAGTCTGTTTATACATCAGCAGGTGTGTATTTTCTTGGCTCAAAAGATGGCTAAAATATTTCACACCAGCAGAGAAACTGTATCTAGGAAACTTTGACATCCTTTTTGGGCCTTATTTTGATCTGTGTCTTTGGAGAGTGTATCTGTAACTGTCTTTTTCATGAAAAAGCTACTTCTGTGTTTATATTTGAAGTTGCAGCTTTGGGTCTATGTGTACAGTATTAACCAATGTTTGCACAGTCAAAGTTTTAGAGTACATCAGGTGGTGTTATCGTTAGTTACTTTATTATTAATACAAGGATAATGACACAGTTCTCCAGTTTCCCTGGCATATTAACCTCAGTGGGAAAAAGTATTTACCACAGAAAAACCTTGTATGTCACATTTTAGCGGTTTATGGTAATTTCAGTAGTTTCGGTTGTGAGAAACAATTATTCAGTGAGCACGATAAAGACCCTAAGAGACATATAAGATATTTTCCAGGATTCAACAGAGAGGCACACGCTTCCCGGGCTTCTACCAATCCTCAATGAATTTGGGGGATTATGTTAAGAAGTGATTCTGCATTATATGTTATTGAATTCTGGCATTCCGGGTTGAGGCAACCCTCTCACCAGGCTCCTCCTGGGGGCCTGGGGACTGACCTGGAGAAGAGGGGTGGCACTGGAGTCACTGTGGCTGGTGGAGGGGAGGATTGCCCTAGAGGGTGAATCCTCACGGTGCCTCATGAACCGTGATTATAGTAATTGCACGTAAGCTAGCCCCACGTGCAATTTCTTTGTGCGGGCTGCTTTGAAGGAGACTGCGAGACACAGACATCGCTGGCATCCGTCCTGGCCAGAAGGTCACTGGTGGCGGCTGGGCATGGGGCAGGCTGCTGCTTCGCAAGCGCGGTGGGAACAAGGAGGTTCAAAGACTGAGCAGTAATAAGGGTCAGCGTCCCTTTCGTGTTTCCTATCAGATCGGCAACCCAGTCACTTTCATCCGGGCCGTTTGACAACTGGAGAGAGGCTGGAGTTGATACAAGTTCTTGACTGTGTCATTTTTTATTCAACTGAACCTTCAGAAGGCATATTTTTTCTTTTTAAGTTTTGGCCTTTTTTGTAGGGCACGAATCATACCTCTGGTTTTTAACCTTTTTCAAAAATTTCTCTAAAAGCGGATTGGGAAAGGAGTTCAGCTGAAAAAAGTGGTGTCAAACAATAATTAGAGACTGAATGTGAAAGCAGCAGCGGTGATAGATCCAGGACCATGTCTGGATCTACTGCAGAGAAGCTGAGCAAGCAACGTCTCACGTACTCTCAGAGCCCGTGCTACTGGATGGGTGAAAAACAACGCAGTCGTAAGACCTCTGCATGCAGGCTCACTCGGCTGGCCACCCAGGTCCGTGGCTGCCCTGAGGTGTGTAGGCATATTCACCAATGTCCCCTTCAAAGCGGACTGGATTATTCAAATACTGGATGTTAAACATGGGAAAACTGTGTGCCTCAGGCTAACTCATTGAAAAAGGAGTTGCAGAGGACAAAGCTGTGGAAAGTTTGAAATTATATTTGACACACCAGCTGGAAATACAGATGCTGAAAAACAGGACCAGCTGCTGCTCAAATCCAGTCTACCTTGCTGCCGTTCTTAAGAAATGTCCAATAAATTGTAAAATCCAGGGTCGACCCTGTCAGGAAAGCGGCGTGGAAAAGTAAAGGAGTGAAGGAGTTTCTGAGCCCCACTCAGAAACCAGCCAGGAGCTGCAGCTTTTCCGCTCCCTGAGCACCACCCACAGACAAACCTGCCGGTGGTCTCCCAGCCCAAGCCCCAGCCTGGGGGTGCGACCGCTCCCGCGTGCCCCCCCACGCCCTTACACAGAGCAGCCCCTGCAGCTGCTGTCCTGAACCCAGGCTGGTGTGGGAGAGCAGAGATGCCGAGATGCAAACTGGGGAGAGGCCCGTTGACACATCTGGAAGGTGGCTGGAAATGGAGACTCCCACCGGATCAATACTTATCAATTAAGCATTAATACCCGGAGGGTAACATGGATTACTGAAGATTTCGGAATAAGTTAGCCCACCGTCAAAGAAGTCATGCAGATAGTCAGCAAAAGAATTTGATTCAATTGTCAGGCTCTTAAGAATATATCTACCTGTGTTCTTACATCCGAGAACTTACATTTTCAAACCCTATTTTCTAGCTTTGTTTTTTCTTTTTTATCTTCTTATGCTTCGA